>CAUYLG010020957.1:0-25145 GCA_963573385.1 Cacajao melanocephalus | reverse complement strand
CTTTCTTTTTTTTTTAATTGCATTTTAGGTTTTGGGGTACATGTGAAGAACATGCAAGATTGTTGCATAGGTACACACAAGACAGTGTGATTTGCTGCCTTCCTCCCCATCACCTATATCTGGCATTTCTCCCCATGCTCTCTCTCCACAACTCCCCCCTGAGTCCATTTTTCTCTAGGGAACCCCAGGACAACAACCCTCTCCATCCTCAGTACCCCAGTCTCTCTCTCTCTCTTTTTTTTTTTTTTTTTTTGAGTTGGAGTCTCACTCTGTCACCCAGGCTAGAGTGCAGTGGTGCCATCTTGGCTCACTGCAACCTCTGCCTCATGTGTTGGAGCAATTCTCCTGCCTCAGCCTCCCAACTAGCTGGGATTACATGTGTGCACCACCACGCCTGGCTAATTTTTGTATTTTTAGTAGAGATGAGATTTCGCCATGTTGGCCAGTCTGATCTCGAACTCCTGACCTCAGGTGATTCACCCACCTCAGCCTCCCAGAGTGCTGGGATTACAGGCATGAACCACCACACCCGGCCGGTACCCCAGTCTCTTAGTCCTAGCTCTGTCCACCTGACTGCTCAGGAAAAGCTTCTGGTGTAAGTGGTCATTAACTGAGGGTTGGGACTGTTTGTATAATGGGTGGGAAGGACTGACTCAGACTCTTTATGGCAATGCCAATAACTTGGCAAGGATTAAGAGAGCAGAAGTGATAAAATCATAAGATTTAGAGCTAGAACTGGCCTTGCCCTGCATTTATAGATGAAGAAATGGAAGGCAGAGAAGTGGAATAACTTGCTAGTTGGTGGCAGAGCCAAGTTTCTTGACTCCCAGACAAGCGAGAATCCAAGACTATGCGAGTCACATCTGTCAGGAAAGGAGAAAGATGTGGGGATTATTCAGCCTGGAGATATTCCAGGGGAGGACAGATAGGTCAGAGAAAGAAAATGAAACCTTGTGCTGTCCTGTCTTCCCCTTCCTCCCCCACTCCAAACCACTACTCCGCCACCCCACACACAACAGTCACACTCATACTTCATCTTCTCAAAAGAAAGAGCAAGAGCATAAAGGAGAATTTTCTGACTAAATGGCTTGATTCTAAAACACAGAAATGGAGCTGTGCTTTTGTGAGCTGCAGCAGAGAGCAGAAGGCATTCCATTTTCTGGGCTGTGACAGAAAGAGTACCCCCTAGTTTTGAACAGTGTGTATTTATGCATGGTAGCCTTGATTACTGATATGATTTCTCAGGTCATATGAGAACTAATCGGAAAAAAACAGGAATTTTATTTGTAGAAATTGTGCAAGGTAATTTTTTTGAGACGGTTTCACTCTCATAGCCCAGGCTGGAGTGCAGTGGCATAATCCCAGCTCACTGCAACCTCTGCGCTCCTTGGGTTCAAGTGATTCTCCTGCCTCAGCCTCCCAAGTAGCTGGGATTACAGGCACGTGCCACCACACCTGGCTAATTTTTGTATTTTTAGTAGAGACGGGCTTTCGCCATGTTGGCCAGGCTGGTCTTGAGCTCTGACCTCAGGTGATCCACCCGCCTCGGCCTCCCAAAGTGGTGGGATTATAGGTGTAAGCCACCATACCTGGGCTGTGCAAGGTAATTTAACAGTTTTTATTACTTTATTATATTTATTTTTGAAATAAAATTTTTATAGTGAAGTAAAAAATTAAGTTCTTTATTTTTCCTTCAATAAGTAATTTAAAAGCCTTGTTAATTTTTATAATCCCCAAAACTCTTTCAAGGCTCTTTAAAACCTTGATTATCACCTTTTCAAAATTCTCAAGCTTCTACCTACGTATCTTATCCATGTTTAAAAGATGTGGTGGCCAAGCGCGGTGGCTCACACCTGTAATCCCAGCACTTTGGGAGGCCAAGGTGGGTGGATCACCTGAGGTTGGGAGTCACGACCAGGCTGGCCAACATGGTGAAACCCTGTCTCTATTAAAAATACAAAAAAATTAGCTAGGCATGGTGGAAAACACCTGTAATCCCAGCTACTCAGGAGGCTGAGGCAGGAGTATCGCTTGAACCCAGGAGGCGGAGCTTGAGGTAAGCCGAGATCGTGCCATTCCACTCCAGCCAGGGTAACAGGGGCGAAACTCCATCTCAAAAAAAAAAAAAATGTACATTTAACATATTAGGCTATCTGAGCCTTTTTTCTGTGAATAAAAAGCAAGGAGGAAGTGAGATATCCTTCCTGGTAAATGCTGAGTGTTTCTGAATTTTGAATTTTGTTAACTGACTGAATCTGTCTCCATTATGTTATTGAAAGGGCTTTCTCAAGGTCACCAGAGACACATTACCAAATCCAGTGAATTTTACCAATTCTTCCTGCATTCTAACCTTTCTGTAGCATCTGACACTTCCTTGATATAGTTTGTTTTTTAGACAGAGTCTGCTCTGTTGCCCAGGCTGGAGTGCAGTGGTAAGATTGCGGCTCGCTACAGCCTCTGCCTTCCAGGTTCACGCGATTCTCCAGCCTCAGCCTCCCAAGTAGCTGGGATTACAGGTGCCTGCCACCACACCTGGCCTAATTTTTGTATCTTTAGTAGAGACAGAGTTTCACCATGTTGGCCAGGCTGGTCTCGAACTCCTGACCTCAAGTGATCCACCCACCTTGGCCTCCCAGAGTGCTGGAATTACAGGTGTGAGCCACTGTGCCCACCCTGCTTCCTTGATTGTTTCTATGATGTTCTCTTAATCCTCATATAACACAGCAGACAATCCCAGTTCCGTAGCTCTCTGAGAGCGCCTTTCACTCCTTTAGGACTCTCTGTGTCCTCATGTCCCTTCAAACTGACAATCAGTCCTTGAGAGGGACTTTTGATCTAATGCTTGGTCAAAAGTTTAGATTAGAAGTGAGCTCTGGAGGCAAGAAAATGGATGAAATAACTAGTCCAGTTTTCTTCATTGATTTGACCAAGTAGACCCAAATTTTCTGCTGCTAAAATTAAGTAATAGTGACCTTTACCCAAAGATTTCCACAGGAAAAAATTTTGTCACTAGATAGAATTTTCTGAATTTTCCTTTTTTCTCCCATAATCTTTTATTTTTATTGATTTACTTATTTGGAGACAGTTTCGCTCTTGTTGCCCAGACTGGAGTGCAGTGGCGCAATCTCGGCTCACTGCAGCCTTCACCTTCCAGGTTCAAGTGATTCTCCTGCCTCAGCTTCCCGAGTCGCTGGGATTACAGGCATGTGCCATCACGCCCTGCTAATTTTTTGTATTTAGTAGAGATGGGGTTTCACCATGTTGGTCAGGCTGGTCTCAAACTCCTGACCTCGGGTGGTCCACCTGCCTCAGCCTCCCAAAGTGCTGGGATTACAGGCATGAGCTACTGTGCCCAGCTCCATAATTTTTTATATTTTTGGTATCATCAATAGCCTATCAAGTAATGAATACAGCAAATAACAAATGAACAAATTCACAACAAGTATTTTATGGTATACTGAATAATGCAGCTTGGCTTTTAGCTATACCATCCCCAGAACTGGTCTGTTCTGACCTGTAGGCTGGCCCTGAAGAGCACCCTTGAAGTGGGCTGCACCTCTCAGTCCATCCCTACACTCCTGAAGTCAAGTTCCAGAATTTCAGCTGTCAGGCCTTAAATTCCCACCCAACTCTTCTAAATGAGTTTACACATAGGAAGGAGACCAAAATGGGAAGGGGCTCTAAACACCATAAGGAACAGTTGAGGAAACCTATGAAAAAGACTTGGTCAAGGGCACGTGAAAGGTGTCTTCAAACATGTATGGAAGAGAAATTAGATCTACTCTATGGGTACAGAAGGTCAACTGAAGACGAACAGGGAAACGTTTGTTTGTTCATTTGTTTGTTTGTTTTGAGATGGAGTGTTGCTCTGTTGCCCAGGCTGGAATGCAGTGGCACAGTCCTATCTCAGCTCACTGTAACCTTAACATTCCAAGTTCAAGCAATCCTCCTACCTCAGCCTCCCAAGTAGTTGGGATTACAGGCATCCACCACCACGCCCGGCTAATTTTTGTATTTTTAGTAGAGATGGGGTTTCGCCGTGTTGGTCAGGCTGGTCTCGAACTCCTGACCTCAAGTGATCCGCCCACCTTGGCCTCTCAAAGTGCTAGGATTACAGGTGTGAGCCACTGCACCTAGCCCAGAAAACGTTTTAACAGAGCTAGTTTAAAATGAAGTGATACTGTCTCAGGCAAGATGTTAGTTTCCAGTTCCTGGAAGTATTTGAGAAGCAGAGGCTAAATGAACATTTGTCAGAGTAATAACAAAAGCAGTTCATCTGTCAGATTGAGATTTAAATTTCTAACTCTAAATGATACTTTCCTCTCCTTTTTTAGAGGGAGGAGGAGCCCATATCTGAACTTGGGGTTCCTAGCCTAAAAAATGAGATTTCAGGCACAGAACAAAGATGGAAGCAGGGTTAGACAGATAGATAGATAGATGAAGACATTTGGGTGGGAACAGGAGGAGAGGCAATGACAGGGCTCCTTGGAGTGGCATAAAGCAGGTGACTGATGGAAGGGAAGGGTAAAGTAAGGCAAGGCAGAGAAGGATATCAGAGGAGGGGAAGAATGTCTGTGTGAGCGTTCAGAGAAAGAAGAAGGCCTGGTATCTGTGGAAAATGGTAGCACTTATCTACCCAGAGAGGAGGGTGCAAGCCAGAGGATCGCATAGATAGTGTTACACAGAGAACACTTACATTTCAACAGAGGAACTTGGGTATAGGCTCTTGTTCACTGGAAGGAAGACATGCCAGTGTAATGGGAACTTTAGCAAGCCCCTATCTTAAACACTAACACAAGGCCTGTCACGGTGGCTCACTCCTGTAATCCCAGCACTTTGGGAGGCTGAGGTGGGTGGTTCACCTGAGATCGGGAGTTTGAGACCAGCCTGACCAACATGGAGAAATCCTGTCTCTACTAAAAATACAAAATTAGCCAAGTGTGGTGGCTCATGCCTGTAATCCCAGCTACTCGAGAGGCTGAGTCAGTAGAATCACTTGAACCTGGGAGGCGGAGGTTGCAGTGAGCCGAGATCGCGCCATTGCACTCCAGCCTGGTGACAGAGCAAGACTCTGTCTCAAAAACAAACAAACAAACAAACAAAAAACAACAAGAAAAACTAATACGAAAGAGACAACCTACAACATGTTGATAAAGAAAGTAAAGGCTAACTTACAACAATTGTGAATATTTGAAGAAATTCCAAGTGTGATTTCTGCTTTTAACCTACTTTTTGACTTTGACCTCTGGAGGATCTTTTGAAATATTAATCTCTCTAGTCACCAAATGTACTTTTCTCTTTCAGGCAGAAGGCCACAAGCTATACAAGGACCTGAAGAACTTCCTTAGTGCAGTCAAAGGTGGGTATTGCAGCATGGGATAATCCAGAGGGCATTTATATAGCTACTAAGAAGTTTGGGGGTAGAAAACAACAAACATACCCCCAGATTTTTGTCATTTTATCATTTATTTAGACTCCTAGAACTTTGTGGGCCAAGGAAGAGTGACTCTTCCTTTCAGCCCATCCAGCTTCCCTCACTTACATAACCCAAACCTTCTGAGTTTGTCCTTCTGAATTGGACCCACTGATTTGTCACTCATGTGATTACACCAACTACTGTTGGGGAACTTGATGGTGGGACTGAATTCTCTCCTTTCAGTGATGCATGAAAGTTCAAAAAGAGTGTCAGAAACCCTGCAGGAGATCTACAGCAGCGAGTGGGATGGTCACGAGGAGCTGAAGGCCATCGTAGGGGTAAGAGTGGCATGGGTTTCCCAACTTGTCAGCACTTACTCCTGTTTGCATCTCAACCTCAACTTAGCTTCTCTAACCAAGAAAATAGGAAAACAAAGGAGCCAGTTCACACTGTGCATTTGCATAGCCTCAGTCACTGGGTAGTAGGAAGAAGCTGCAACTATGAAGGTAAAAACAAGCTTTCCCTAATCTGTGGATACCTTTAATTTTGACCCCCTTCCCCTCTTTAAAACATTATGGGAAGTTTTAGCTCCTGAAGATTGGTTGTTTTTTAAAACAAAGTTCATGCAGTTATATACTCTTAAACTTTCCCATCTAAGCTCTGGAGTCCAAGGCTTTGACCTTGTGCTCTGTTCTTAATCCCCGAATGTATGTTCCGACTCCCATAGAGCAGTTCCTTGGAGTAGGGGCTGTTTCTTTTCTTCCTCTGACTATTTTCCAGAATCCAACATGATATTCTAAATACAGTGCTACAAAAAAGAAGTTTTTTGCAGGAAGAATTTGGATATTTCCCTGGTAGACAGTTGTGGTTAGGAAGTGGAGCCTTCACCAGCCTCTGCCTCTATCCCACAGAATAATGATCTCCTTTGGGAAGACTACGAGGAGAAACTGGCTGACCAGGCTGTGAGGACCATGGAAAACTACGTTGCCCAGTTCAGCGAGATTAAGGTACTCAATATACGGAATCAAGGCTGGGTTGTGGATGGCCCAATCCAGGTTAGAGAACATACTGGGTTAGGCATTGTAAGTAGAATTAGATCTTCATGATTAGGAATGAAGTTCGGTTAAGTTAGGAGAAAGATTAAGGTTGAGGGTTAGACAAGAGGTTAGGATAGAAGGTTGGAAGTAGTGTGAAGTTTATGTTTAAACTTAGATTTCAAGGCTGGGCGCAGTGGCTCACACCTGTAATCCCAGTACTTTGGAAAGCCAAGGCAGGAGGACCGCTTGAGCCCAGGAATTCAAAACCAGCCTGGGCAACGTGGCAAAACCCCATCTCTACAAAAAACTACTAAAAAAAATTAGTCAGTGTGGTGGTGCGTGTCTGTAGTCCTAGCTACCCTAGGAGGCTGGGTGAAGAATCACTGGAGCTGGGGAGGGAGAGGTTGTGGTGAACCGAGATCATGCCACTGCGGTCCAGCCTGGGTGACAGAGGCTGGTGTCTCAAAATAAGTAAATAAATAAAATAAACTTAGATTTCAGTGAGCTATATTTGGACTGATTTTGAATTAGATCCAAGTTAGAGGCATCCCTTTTAGCTTTGACAAACAGCTGATGGCACTAAAGATATTTATTGTATAGAAGAGGAAACATGGAGCAATCAAATAGTTATCTTCAAATACTTGAAAGTCTGTTGGGTAAAAGAGAAAGTCCGCCTATTCTAAACTCTTTCAGAAAGCAGAATTAGAGTCCATCTATTCATTAAGCTAGTATTTTTTTTTGAGACCGAGTCTTGCTCTGTTGCCCAGGCTAGAGTGCAATGGTACAGTCTCGGCTCACTGCAACCTCCGCCTCCCAGGTTCAAACGATTCTCCTGCCTCAGCCACCTGAGTAGCTGGGATTCCAGGCATGCACCACAATGCCCGGCTGATTTTTGCATTTTTAGTAGAGACAGGGTTTCACCAGGTTGGTCAGGCTGGTCTCGAACTCCTGACCTCAGCTGATCTGCCCACCACGGCCTCCCAAAGTGCTGGGATTACAGGCGTGAGTCACTGCACCTGGCCCTAGTTTTTATTAAACACCTACTCTGTCAGGCACTATGCTGATTCAGAGGAAGAAGTTAGAGGGAGGCTGACTTAAGTTCCTAATAGTTAAAGCTTTCCAAAAACAAAATGAAATAGACTCAAAGATAGTGAGTTGTCTGTTCTTTGGGCAAACAGAAGTCAGACTACTTCTTATCTTGGATATTGTGGAGAAGCCTCATGTATTGTATGGGAAGTTGGACCACATAATTGCTAAAATCTTTTCAAATTCTGTGACTGAGAGAATGAGACGATTCAATGACATAGTTTGCTTCTCCCTGTTATAATTTATCATTTGGATAAGATTGAGTAGACTGTCTCAGTGCTCATACTAATTGATGGCTTTTATTGTGTTCTAGAGCTTTCAAAGCACTTTGTATTCAGCATTCAATCTTTGAAATAACAGTTGTACAAGGGCAGATGGGGCTATTGAGGCTCCAAAAGAAATGTGCCTTGCCACTGGCCACAGGCTAATGAATGGCAGATTTGGGACTAAGGCTCAAAAATCCAGACTTTCACTTTTATGTGATTCTCAAGGTCATTTCTCCTGAAGGCTGAACTAGTTTATAATGGGTTCATAGGAAATACTAAAATTTAATACAGGGGTAGGTGGAGGCGAAAAATATAAACATATATATAAATATATAAAAACATATATATATAACAAAAACATATATAAATATATAAACATATATATAAACATATATATATATATATATAGCAGATTTCCACATGCTCTGTAGGATTGCCCCTTACTCTGTCTCCCTCTGAGAATCCCCCATTCTTCTTCCTAGATACTGAGGGAGATCCCATGGGCACACAACCCTACTAGAAAGTGAAATTTGGGCCGGGCGTGGTGGCTCATGCCTGTAGTCCCAGCATTTTGGGAGGCTGAGCCCCGGATTTCAACACAAGCCTGGCCAACATGGCAAAACCACATCTCTACTGAAAATACAAAAATTAGCTGAACTTGGTGCACACGCCTATAATTACAGCTACTTGGGAGGCTGAAGCACAAAAAATGCTTGAATCTGGGAGGCAGAGGTTGCAGTGAGCTGAAATCACAACACTGCACTCCAGCCTGGGCAACAGAGCAAGACCCTGTCTCAAAAAAACAAAAACAAAGGCCAGGCGTGGTGGCTCACACCTGCAATCCCAGCACTTTGGGAGGCTGAGGCTGGTGGATCATGAGGTCAGGAGTTCAAGACCAGCCTGGCCAACATAGTGAAACCCCATCTCTACTAAAAATAAAAAAAATAAAAAATTATCCAGGCATAGTGGCAGGTGCCTGTAGTCCCAGCTACTTGGGAGGCTGAGCCAGGAAATTCATTTGAACCCGAGAGGCGGAGGTTGCAGCAAGCCGAGATAGTGCCACTGTACTCCAGCCTGGGTGACACAGCGAGACTCTGTCTCAAAAACAAAACAAAACCATAATAGCCCCAATCTGGGGGTGGGGTGGAAACGAAAGTGAAATTTGATAGTAGGAACCACGAATCTTGCTCTCTGCTTGGTACTCTGTTACCTATATCCTGGCCACTAAAAAGTGAGTATCCACGCCCTTTCTTTGTACCCTGGTCAGGAGAGAATTGCCAAGCGGGGTCGGAAGCTCGTGGACTATGACAGTGCCCGACATCACCTGGAAGCAGTGCAGAATGCCAAGAAGAAAGATGAGGCCAAGACTGCCAAGGTAAAATGAAAACAGCAACAAAAACTAGTAAACTCTTCCTGTTCTCTCTCTCCCCATGGTGGTAGCAGGTGGCTGGGCCAAGGTGGTTATGGGAAATTATGAATTCGGCATCAAGTGTCCTGAAGGAAATCTGTTTCTTCTGACACTGATGCTGTAACGATAGTCAGAGTCTTGAGGCTGAGGAGGGCATGGTCAGGGGAAGAAGAGGGACAGCTCCTAGTAAGCCTAGTGCTTAAAAAAATGCAGAGGATGAACCAGGTATGCTGTAGTCCTGGGTTCAGAATTGAGGGTGATTGTCTTGTCTCTTTTACCACTTAGGCAGAGGAAGAGTTCAACAAAGCCCAGACTGTGTTTGAAGATCTGAACCAAGAACTGCTGGAGGAGCTGCCCATTCTTTATAATAGGTAATGACTGAAATTCAGAAAAGGTACCTTTGCTTCACACAAGGCACCTTGTGTGCCTTGACGGTAGGCAGATAAAAGTGTTTTAGATTTAAATTCCCTCACCCCCTAGTTTTTTTTTTTTGAGACAAGGTCTCACTCTGTCGCCCAGGTTGGAGTGCAGTGGTACTCAATATCAGCTCACTGCAACCTCCACCTCCCTAGTTCAAGGGATTCTTGTGGGTTAGCCACCTGAGTACCTGGGATTACAGGCATGTGCCACCACACTTGGCTAATTTTTTTTTTTTTTTTTTTTGTATTTTTAGTAGAGATGGGGTTTCACCACGTTGCCCAGGCTGGTCTTGAACTCCTGGCCTCAGTGGTCCGCCTACCTTGGCCTTATAAAGTTCTGGGATTATAGGTGTGAGCCATCAAGTGCAGCCAAATTTTCCACATTTAAAGAGAAATCTGAGCAGAAACTCCATTTGTATCCTTTTTTCTTTTTATTGTACAAGATATGCATTAATATAATTGTAATCAGAGTATTTTATATTGTCACTTATTAGTGTACATAGGATGGAGCCTTTTAATGAATACATGTATTCTAAAACATTATGTGACTCCTAATTAAAATAAAATTGAAACTTTATTTTATTGATTTATTTTGAGACAGGGTCTCACTCTGTTACCCAGGCTGGAGTGTGGCTCACTGCAACCTATGCCTCCCAGTTCAATCAATTCTCCCCCTTCAGCTTCCTGAGTAGCAGGGACTACAGGCATGTGCCACCACACCTGACTAATTTTTGTATTTCTTGGTAGAGACAGGTTCCACCCTGTTGGCCAGACTGGTCTCAGAGTCCTGACCTCGAGTGATCCATCTGCCTCAGCCTCCCAAAGTGCTGGGATTACAGGTGTGAACCAGCGTGCCTGGCCTAGAAATGAAATTTAATAGTTTAAAAGTATACTTCCTTGATTCACTTACAGGAGAATTCCATTAATGTACATACAGGGGTAGAAGTCTTGTATTCATAAAGGGAAAGAATCATTCTTGCTGTAATAATTGTAATTAGATGGCCTTATATTAATACAGCTCTTTAAAAAATTATTCAAAGCCCTTTCATGTCTATTCAGTCCTTCAAGAGCCCAAATCAAGTAACTCCATGAAACTGTTAAACTTTGGTGTCAACATGAGCTGATATTGTCTCCCCTGGCCTTCCTGCTCCGAAGAATCAGGTGTGTTCCTGGCCCAGCTCTGATGAATCCAGATCCCAGAACATCCTGAGTGTGGGATATGGGATGGTTTTCTTTTAGGAGCCTTGGTGGTGGCTGGTTTCGGCTCAAGGTTCTACCTTGTATTTCAGACAAAGAACTCCTTTCCTATGCTTTACCCATATGTGTATGTTGTTTTGCTTCCTAATAGTCGTATTGGCTGCTATGTGACCATCTTCCAAAACATTTCCAACTTGAGGGATGTCTTCTACAGGGAAATGAGCAAGGTGAGAAGCATCCGGCCAATTGAGACTCCTAGGTGTGTTTTGTAGTAAATATGAAGGTAGCCTTGACTTACATAATTTCTTTAAATATCCATATCGACACCACAGATTTTGACTGTTATCTCATGATGAAATAAGAGCACTTCATTGTGTACTTAACTATATTAAAGCACATATATATACACAATCAGAGGGCCCTTTCATTTCCCTTAACAACTGAATAAGTACATCCAAATTGGAGCTTTAGTGTGAATAAAGCAGGTTAGGTCAATGGAAGGAAAATTTGAAATGGGGAACCCCGTTGTGAAATCTCTATTGTTGCTAAGGACTGTTTAAGGACAAGTCAGTTTCTCAGGTGGTTGGTCTCAAATAAGACTAATCCTCTCAGTGACAACCAGCTATATAACATAACTTATGAGGTCTTTTCTAGTCCTGAGATTCCAAGATTCTTTGCTACTACAGTGTTAGTTATATTCACACACAGCTACACATATTACTCTCCATAGTTTATTTGGCTAAAGTATGATTTGCCTAATTAATATAAAAAATGAGTTTTCATTCCCCGGATCACCTGTGAGAAGCTAGAACCTCAAATCAGACATCAGTTATGGACCCTGCATTGAGACAGCTGCCAGTCTGATGGAAGAGGCAGAACTTAGAACACAGAGAGACAAGGAAGAGGGGGTGGCAGAACAGTACCTGGATTCTAGTGCTAGACAGACAGAGAGGAATTCAGATAGGAGTGGAAAGGGAAGAGTTTTATTTTGGGAAACCATCTGAAGGGGAAGGGAGAAGGGATATGTACTCTTGGGTTCCCCGTTGGCTAGCATCCCCTTCTTTCTCACTGGCTCTAGCTGAACCACAATCTGTACGAGGTGATGAGCAAACTGGAGAAGCAACATTCCAATAAAGTCTTTGTCGTGAAGGGACTATCAAGGTGAGCAACATTCAAGACTCTTTTCTGCTTCGCTTGTCCCGTGTATGAATGTATTCAACATCCTCATCTCCAGTCCAGAATTCTGACCCATGCTTTATGTGGATGTACATGATGATGTTTGTTGTTTGTACTATGCTCCTATAAAAATTATTTTGCTTTTTACTAAATATTTCAAGGCCAGACATGGTGGCTCATGCCTATAATCCCGGTACTTTGGGAGGCTGAGGCAGGAGAATCACTTGAGGCCAGGAGTTTGAGACCAGTCTGGGCAATGTAGTGAAATTTCATCTCTACAAAAAAAAATTAAAAGAAAAAAAAATTAGCCAGGCACAGTGATGTGCACCTGTATTCCTAGTTATTCAGGAGGCTGAGGCAAGAGAATCACTTGAGCACAGGAGTTCTAGGCTGCAGTGAGCTATGATCATGCCACTGCATTCTAGCCTGGGTGACAGAATAAGACCCTGTCTCTAAAAAAATAAAAAGTAAATATTTCAGACATAACTAAATGTATAAAGAATGATACAACAAATAGCCATGTACTTACCACCAAATTTAAGAAATCGACTGTTGTAAATAGCTGAAGTTCCCAATGTTCCTTCCCCACTCACTTTCTCTTTCTGACCCCACTAAAGGGTCATGTGTGTTATTTATGTGTGCAAGTATGTTTCACACAAAACAACATGCATGGAAATAAATACTAAATGTAGTAATAAATACTAAATGTAACATGCACACATTGTATTGTTCCACACATACATGCATACATAAAATATTGTTTTCCATGTTTTTAAGCTTTATATAAATTGACACATACTGTATGTATTCTTCTGCAACTTCTTTTGTTCTCTTAGTATTGTTTGCAAGATTTTTCATTATTGCTACATGTTGCTATAATAGCTCTGCTGTTTCCTTTCTATAGCTGTTATTGTATGCCTAGTTCGTGATTTATTTCTTTATCCTCCTGCTAATTTGGGATATTTGAGTTGTTTTCTAGGTTTTTGCTATTATAAATGTTGTGATGAACATGTGCTACATTTCTCCGTGTGAATATTATCAAGAGTTTCTTTAGGGCCTATACTTGGAGTGGGATTGTTGAGTCATAAGATCTGTCATGGGGGCTTCTCAACCCTTATGAGATATTGCCACATTGCTCTGCAAGGTGGTTGTTCCAGTTTACTACCCATCAGCCATGAGTGAGAGCCCTCATGAGTCCACATTCTCACTACATGTGAAATTGTCAGACTTCTTCATTCTTACAAGCTCATGGGTATGAAATAGAATATTTTTGCAGTTTTAGGTCACAGCTTCATGATTGCTAGTTACCTTGAGCATCTTTTCATGTTATTGGCCATATAAGGTTCCTGTTCTGTGACTTTCCTATATATCATTTTCCCATTTTTCAATTAGGTTGTTGACCTTTTTTAAAAAATTGATCTATATGAGTTTTTGTTTGCTGGTATATTCAGGATTCTAATTCTGAATGCTCAAGGACAAGCATGGCATCCAACACATAGTAGGTACTTGATAAATGTTATTGTTGATTCTTTTGTTTGTGGTAGTTTTGTTTTATAAAGTTGCCACACACACTGAACATTGAACCACTGCTCATAGGGGAAACACAGGTTTCTGTGAGGCCCTGGTCACAAGTTTCATCAACCACCTAACACATAACCTTGTTTTATGTGAGTCTCTGTTTAAAGACACTTTATTTAATACATATTATTAATTCATTAATATTGAACTCACGACCAGCAGCATTGTAACTCGTGCCTGAATGAAGCTTACCTAATACATATATTTTCTCTGGAAGGCACGTCACAGTCTTCTTGCACTTAGCACTACAGCTTGGGGGCCATTTTAAGCAGCAAAATCACCAACAAAAAGCTCAAAGTTAGGAAAACCTGGTGAAAAGGACACTTGTTTACAGTTTGAGAACAGAAACAAGAAGGTACATGGTTGCCTTGTTAGACTTCATCTGGAAAGTGTATGGCAGGCAGCTCATTCTTCACCACTTGCACGTGTCCAGTAGAGACTGGGAAAGCACCACAAGCATTGATTTGGGGGTTCCAAATAAATAAGTAGGTTAATTCACAAATATGAAATCTGTGTAGATCAATTGTATATCACCCATTCATCTTTGCTCCAGAGGAAATATTTGCTGACATTTTGCAGTGTTTCTTTCCAGTCTTTCTCTGTACATATTTTTATATTTTTATGTAATTGAGTTCATGATACAGATAAAATTTTGGCCTTTTTTTGCTTCACTCTATAAGTGTAGTTGTAAACTATGCAAACTTTCTAACATTTTAAATTGCTTTATTCTGGTTTTTAATTACATGCATCATAATTTATTTTTGCATATTTATATTGCTTCTGGTTTTTAGCTGTTCTGAATCTGAATACCCTTCCTTTTTTAGTGGCAGCAGGCGCTCTTTAGTCATTTCTCCCCCAGTTCGAACATCTACAGTCTCCAGTCCACTTAACTCACCTACTAGTTCCTCTGCACTTTCCTTGAAGAGTGAGAGTGAATTTGTCTCAGCAACTGAAGATCTAGCACCTGATGCAGCCCAGGGGGAAGGCAATTCTGAGTTCAAGGAGCTCTTAGAAGATGAGGAAATAGAGAAGGAAGGATCTGAAGCAAGCTCCTCTGAGGAAGAAGAGCCTCTACCAGCCTGCAATGGCCCCACCCAGGCCCAGCCCTCTCTTGCCATTGAAAGTGCCAAGTCCCAGGAGGAAGCTCTCCCCAGCTCCCCAACTCCATCACCAGGCAGATCCCTGAGCCCTTTAGGGCAGCCTTCATCATCTGCCGCAGAAGTCATCCTCCGAACCCGCACTGCAAGTGAAGGATCTGAACAACCAAATAAGAGAGCCTCTATACAGAGGACCTCAGCACCCCCTTGTAGGCCTCCTCCACCCAGGGCCACTCCAAGCCCCAGGCCCTCCTCAGGGAACATACCCTCCAGCCCTCCAGCCTCTGGAGAGGTTTCACCCACCAGCCCTAGGGCCTCCTTGGGAAGTGGAACTCCAAGTCCTAGGACCTCCCTAGAGGTCTCTCCTAATCCAGAACCACCAGAGAAGCCAGTAAGAACTCCTGAGGCCAAAGAAAATGAAAACATCCAGAACCCTGAAGAACTTTGCACTTCCCCATCTCAGGTAAGAGTAGTTCTAGTTTGGTCTTTTATTATTTATTTATGCATGCTTGCAAGCTAGGGTCTCACTCTGGCACCCAGGCTGGAGTGTAATGGTGTGATCACAGCTCATTGCAGCCTCTATCTTCCAAGCTCAAGTGATCCTCCTCGGATAGAGATAGGGTCTCCCTATGTTGCTCAGGCTGGTCTTGAATTCCTGGCCTCAAGTGATCCTCCTACCTTGGCCTCCCAAGGCGCTGGGATGACAGATGTGAGCCACTGCACCTGGCTCCAGTAGGGTCTTTATACCCTTTTATAACCTCCATGTAGGTCATCTTTACTATAGTCACCTTTTTTGGTTCTGGGGATTGTTTCATGTCTTCATAGCAATTAATTTAGTAATCTAGTTTTAGGGTAATTGACTTCTCTAAGGGGCTTATCTCTAGTAGTGTTATGAGCAGATTCTTACTAATTTCTTTCTTTTCCTCCAAGTTCTGGGAGTTCCTAGTATAAATAACCTATAATTGAAGCCAGGCGTGGTAGCTCATGTCTATAATTCCAGCAATTTGGGAGGCTGAGGCAGGCGGGTCCCTTGAGGTCAGGCATTCAAGAGCAGCCTGGCCAACACGATAAAACCCCGTCTCTACTAAAAATACAAAAATTAGCCAGGCATGGTGGCATCTGTAGTCCCAGCTACTTAGAAAGCACAAGAACACAAGAATTGCTTGAACCCAGGAGGCAGAGGTTGCAGTAAGCCAAGATCATGTCACTGCACTCCAGCCTAGGCAACAGAGTGAGACTGTATCTCAAAGAAAAGAAAAGAAAAAGAAAAAAAACTAATACAAAAGAAAGAAAAAAACAACAATCAATAAATAAATAACATTTAAAAAATAAAGAACCAATAGTTGGAATCCTGATCTTTACCTTCTTTAATGGAAGCAGGAGAGTGGGTCTCACTTCAATTCATCATACCTGTGACTATGGTAAATAGACCCTGAAAGAAATGGCAGCAAATTTCCAGGGTGTATCTCCTCTAATGAGAAGACCTAGAAGCAAGAACTCACAGAGGATAGCTACTTAGCCCACCCCCTCCCCTCAAAAAAAAAAGGAACTCACAGAGGGAAGTAAAGCAAAAAGGACAGCCTTTTGAAAAGGCTGCTCCCTACTTAGGAGGCTGAGGCAGGAGGATTGCTGGAGCTTATGAGGTTGAGGCTGCAGTGAGTGCCACTACACCCCAGCCTGGGCACCAGAGTGAGACCCTTTTGAAAAAAGGCTTTTGAAAAAAAAAAATTGAGAGATGCCAACCCATTGGAAAGCAACTAGTTCTGTAAAGGATCTGTAAATCAAGTATATTCTTTTTTTTCTTTCTTTCTTTTGAGACAGGGTCTCACTCTGTCACCCAGGCTGGAGTGCGGTCACAACTCACTGCAGACTTGACCTCTGTGGACCCCAGTGATCTTCCCACCTTAGCCTCCCAACTAGCTGATACTACAGGCGCATGCCACCACACTTGCTTCATTTTTGTATTTTTGGTAGAGATGGGGTTTCTCCATGTTGCCCAGGCTGGCTTTAAACTCCTGGGCTCCAGTGATCCTCCCACCTCCACCTCCCAAAGTGCTGGGCTTATAGGTGTGAGCCACCATGCCCGGCCTCAAATCATTTCTAGTCACATTACATAGAAAGGCTGTCATATAGGGATTTGACTTGTTCTGTGACACTCCAGAGGGCAGAGGCAGACGCTATGTATAAAGTCTTTTTTTAAGATACATTTTGGATCAATACAAGAAGAACTTTCAACAATTAGCTCCATTTTAAAATGGGATGAAAAAAAAATATTATAGCAGGCAAAGCAGATACAAGGGGCTGTCAAAAAAAAAAAAAAATGGGATGGGCCACTTTGAGAGTTAGTTCTCTTTCCTTGATGTTAAGACCTAAGCATATATGATCTCCAGTCAGGTACATTGTAGAGAGGATTATGGTGAGATGTCTGACTAGATGGCACCAAGATTTACTCATTCATTCTGCAATTACTTACTGAGTCCCTCCTATGTGCCTGGCACTTTTCTAGGAGGTGGGGTATGATACTGAACAAAACAAAATTCTCTGCCTTCCTGGGACTTAACATTTTAGTGCAGGAAGACAGACCAAAAAAAAAAGAATAAATAAAATTACAATCTAGTAATAATAGTGAAATGAAGAAAAATTAAGTAGGGAAGGGCACTGGGAGTGGGAGCTGAGTTGCAAGTTTATAGAGTGGTCAGCAGTGACACGTGAGCAATGAAGAAGGCTAGCATGTGAGCCACGTGGAAATCTGGGAGACGCGTGTGTCATTTCTGGCACTTGCCAGGTCACACCATCCTCCCACTGCCTGTGTCTGACAGAGGCTACCTTGGGAGCCTCCTGCTATCTGAGAGGAGCTAACATGGACCAAGGGTACAGGGATGACTTCCAGGGTGGGAAGGTGTGGGACTCTCTCCTCCATTGTTCACTTTGATTCACAGATTCCTTCAGAGCCTGGAGAGGCAAAGACGATGGAAGACAAGGAAGAGGATAATAAGCTTGTCTCAGCTGACTCCTCCGAGGTACTAAAAGTCTAAGTCATCTACATGATTATGCCCTATTTTTTTTTACACATTAAAATTTATTTTTCTTGTTCCAGAAGTATATCTTTCAGATGCCCTCAGTCTTGATTCACTTGAAGCACTGATGGCCCTAACAGAGCAAGATATAAAACTTTTCCTCAAGTCAGGTTCAGTGGTGCAAGCCTGTAATCCCAGCTACTTGGGAAGCTGAGGTGTCTCACTTGAGCCCAGGTGTTCAAGGCCATAGTATGCTATGATCGCACCCAGCCAAGATCCCATCTCTTTAAAAAAATTTAATAAAAAGAACTGGGTGCAGTGCCTCAGCCTCCCAAAGTGGCTGTAATCCTAGCACTTTGGGAGGCTGAGGTGAGTGGATCACTTGAGCCCAGGAGTTCAAGACCAGCCAGAGCAACATAGCAAAAACTCATTTCTATAAAAAATACAAAAATTAGCCAGGCATGGTGTCATGTACCTGTGGCCCCAGCTACTTGGGAACCTGAGGTAGAATCACCTGAGCCCAGGGAGATTGAGGCTATAGTGAGCCATGACTGTGCCACTGCCCTCCAGCCTGGGCAGCAGAGTGAAACCCCATCTCAAAAAAAGACTTTTAAAAATTAATAATAAAAAGAACTTTTCCTTGGTCAGTTTCTAGTCTGAGGCAGCTGCGCTGATGGAGAGAGATAGGCAGAACATGTGGATAGTGAATAAGCGCAGGATAAATGCAGGGTTTTGAGTAGGTAAAGTATAGCCACTTCTCATTTTTCTGCACTGAAAAGAGCGACTCAGTGATTGAATTGATTTCAATTTGACTTTGCAATGTATTATATGATTTTAGATGGAGACAGTAATAGAGTGACCTTTTGTTTGCCTCTGGGGAATAATAAAACAAGCTAGCATTCTTGGAGTAATCTTTTGGAAAGGAAGAGTTTAATGGGAGCCAAGACTCTTTTGACCATTTTAAGGAACAGGCTAGTAACACTGTCCTCCCTGGAAAAGAGGTACAGGATACACTCTTCTTTCCCCTGAGTCTGTCTCCTTATATTTGAGATTTATAATATTTCCTTACTCTTAGCCTCTCTGGTGGGATTGCTTTGGTCATTGGCTAAGGAGAAATATTTTTCCTGTAGAATTACGCAACTAGAGCATCTTAGGTCCTACCCTATTTGTGTCATTAATCCTCTGAAGCCTGTGTCCTACAAGATATGCTCACTTCCCTTGCAGATGCATTATAAATCATATTTTCTCTCAGGCAGAATTATGGACATTTCACATGTAAAAATGGGTAAATATGAATATAACTGGGGAAAAACAGCCATTTTTGAAAAAAATTACTGGGAAATAATCTGTTCTTGCTTACCATTTGAATCATCTCAGAGAGATGGAAGATTTTGATAACTTTCTGGGAGATGATGTAACATCACCTTTGAGCTAATTCATGACCCGGAAAGGGAGGAGGGAGTAAGAAGAAAGAAAATGTCCTTGAAAAAGAAATCATGGACTTTCAAATGGTTCTCACACTGTTTGAAATTGGTTTTGTTGGCTGGGTGCCGTGGCTCACGCCTGTAACCCCAGCACTTTAGGAGGCTGAGGCGGGTGGATCATTTGAGGTCAGGAGTTTGAGACCAGCCTGGTCAACATAGTGAAGCCTCATCTATACTAAAAATACAAAAATTAGTCGAGTGTGTTGGCAGGGAGGCGCCTGTAATCCCAGCTACTTGGGAGGCTGAGGCAGGAGAATCGTTTGAACCCAGGAAGCAGAGGTTGCAGTGAACCAAGATCATGCCACTGCACTCCAGCCTGGGCGACAGAACCAGATTCCTTTTCAAAAAAGAAAAAAAGAAAAAAAACCAAAAACAACAAAAAAGATTGGTTCTGTTTTTAAAATATGGATTTTATAGTTTGTGAATTAAATTTCTTGTTTAGTCTCACTCTGTTGCCCAGGCTGGAGTGCAATGGTGTGATCTTGGTTCACTGCAACCTCCACATCCTGGGTTCAGGAGATTCTCCTGCCTCAGCCTCCCAAGTAGCTGAGACTGCAGGCATGTACCACCATGCCTGACTAATTTTTTGTGTTTTTAGTAGAGACAGGGTTTCACCGTGTTAGCCAGGATGGTCTCGATCTTTTGACCTTGTGCTTCACCTGCCTTGGCCTCCCAAGGTGCTGGGATCAGGCATAAGCCACCACGCCCGGCCTAAATTTCATTTTTTTAAAAACTTGTTTTAAACTCACAGGGTCTTTCCCTAGCATATAAGTTTCTAGGCAGGGCTTTCTTTTTTTAAAAAAAATTATATTTTTTAGAGATGATCTCACTGTGTTGCCCAGACTAGAGTGCAGTGGGCATTCACAAGTGCACTACAACCTTGATACTCCTGGCCTCAAGTGATTCTCCTGCCTCAGCCTCTTGAGGAGGTGGGACTACAGGCATGCACCCTGCACATGGCCTAGACTGGGCTTCCTACACCTTGGGTTCCCGTCTCAGAACCTAAAATTTTTCCCAGAGAAATCATTTTACCACTTGCTTCTCCTAACTGCTTATCACAGATTAGGATCACTTGAGTGTGAGAGTTGCAGTATGTTCTTGAGGAGGGTTCATCTAAAAGTGGCAGGTAG
This sequence comes from Cacajao melanocephalus, assembly GCA_963573385.1. Classification (NCBI taxonomy): domain Eukaryota; kingdom Metazoa; phylum Chordata; class Mammalia; order Primates; family Pitheciidae; genus Cacajao; species Cacajao melanocephalus. Next base: position 4,834 of record CAUYLG010020957.1, on the reverse strand, counting down.
TAGTTATAAGACCTCACACTCCCATATAGATACATATCTACACATGTCACACAGATCACATGGTGTTTGATCATGGAAACAACTCTGGAATCCAAATAACTGGTTTCCTGTTGCAGCAAGTCTTTTTACCCTTTGAATCTTAGTTTCTTCATCTGTAAAAGAGGATGGATGAAAGCCTTTCCCGATGCCTTCAGGCTCTAGTGAAACAACACTGTATGTTTGCCCTTTGTAATAGTACAAATAATGAGACCCTTGTAAAGTATAAGGCACAGAAGACACCTCTACACTGAGAGGCTGGAAAGGTTGAGCCACCTCTTACTGGCAGAATTCTTCTCTTTGTAGGGCCAAGACCAGCTTGAAGTCTCCATGATACCAGACAAGAGCAACCTCACAGCACCTGAACCTCAAGAAGAGGTAAGACCAGATATATAGAGCACAGATTGGGCATTAGATTGACAGGGGTTTGGCAACAGTCTGGAATCCTCACCACAGGATACAAGGGGAATCCAGCAGTGAACCACACCCTCAGGGCAGTCAAGCAGGTGGGAACCAGAGGAAGCAGGAATGAACTGAGACTTCAGGGTATTTCTGTGCTCATTTCCCTATGCTTGACCTAGCCTTATCTCCTAGGCATGAATTTAATTAAACCTCAAATTATTTCAGGAGTTAAAGCGGTTAAGATATTAAAAAAAAAAAAAATACAGGGCCAGGCACGGTGGCTCACACCTGTAATCCCAGCACTTTGGGAGGCTGAAGCAGGCAGATCATGAGGTCAGTTTGAGACCAGCCTGGCCAATATGGTGAAACTCTGTCTCTACTAAAAATACAAAAATTAGCCAGGCTTGGTGGTGCTTGCCTGTAGTCCCAGCTACTCGGGAGGCTAAGGCAGAAGAATTGCTTGAATCCAGGAGACAGAGGTTGCAACAAGCCGAGATTGCACCAGTATACTCCAGCCTGGGCGACAGAGCCAGACTCGGTCTCAAAAAAGCAAAAAAAAAATTTAGAGACAGTATCTCACCCTGTCACCTCAGCTGGAGTGCAGTGGCATGATCATAGCCCACTGTATCCTCAAACTCCTGAGATCGAGTTGATCCTCCTGAGACTCCATCTCAAAAAAAAAAAAAAGGTCATATGTATATTATACAGTAATGTGTTGCTTAACAACAGGGATATGCTCTGAGAAATGCATTATTAGGCGATTTTGTTATGTTTGTGGCTGTATGGTATAGCCTATTGCCTAGGCTGCAAACCTATACAGCGTGTTACTATACTGAATGCTGTAGGCAGTTGTGACACCATGGTAAATATGGTAAATATTTGTGTATCTAAACATAGAAAAGTACAGTAAAAATATCATATAGAAGATAAAAAGTGATACACTTGTATAGGGCACTATCATGAATGGAGCTTGCAGGACTGGAAGCTGCTCTGGGTGAGTGAGTGAGTAATGGTGAGTGAATGTGAAGGCCGAGGGCATTACTGTACACTACTGTAGACTCTATAAACACTGTACACTTAGGCTACACTATTAAAATATATTTTTCTTTCTTTCTTTTTTTTGAGTTGGAGCTTCATTCTTTCTTTTTTTTTCTGTGATGGAGTCTTGCTCTTGCTCTGTCGCCAGGCTGGAGTGCAGTGGCACAATCCCGGCTCACTGCAACCTCTACCTCCTGGGTTCAAGCAATTCTCCTGCCTCAGCCTCCCAAGTAGATGGGACTATAGGCGTGTGCCACCACACTCAGCTGATTTTTGTATTTTTAGTAGAGACGGGGTTTCACCATGTTGGCCAGGACAGTCTTGATCTCTTGACCTCGTGATCCACCCGCCTCGGCCTCCCAAAGTGCCGGGATTACAGGTGTGAGCCACTGTGCCCGGCTGATGGAGTTTCATTCTTCTTACCCAGGCTGGAGTGCAGTGGTGCCGTCTCGGCTCACAGCAACCTCTGCCTCCTGGGTTCAAGTGATTCTCCTGCCTCAGCCTCCCAAGAAGCTGGGATTACAGGCATGCACCACCACACCTAGCTAATTTTGTATTTTTAGTAGAGACTGGAATTATAGGCATGCGCCACCACACCTGGCTAATTTTGTATTTTTAGTAGAGACAGGGTTTCTCCATGTTGGTCAGGCTGGTCTCGAACTCCTGACCTCAGGTGATCTGCCCACCTTGGCCTCCCAAAGTGCTGGGATTACATCTGTGAGCCACTGACCTGGCCAAAACATATTTTCTTTACATCCTTATTCTGTAAGCTTTTTTCCACATTTTTTCTGTTTTTCTTGAAACTTTTTTGTCAAAAACTAAGACACAAAGCTGGGTGTGGTGGCATGTACTTGTAGTAGTTCCAGCTATTCAGGAGGCTGAGGCAGGAGGATCACTTGAGCCCACGAGTCCAAATATAACCTGGGCAACATAGCTAGACACCATCTATAAACAAATAAATAAAACAAACTTACATTGGCCTAGGGTCAGGATCACCCATATCACTGTCTTCTACCTTCACATCTTATCCCACTAGAAGGTCTTCAGAGCATTACCACAAATGAAGCTGTCATCTCCTGTAATAACAATGCCTCCTCCTGAAGGATCTACTTGAAGCTGTTTTACAGTTAACGTTTTTTTTTAATAAGCAGAACTTTTTTTTTGAGACAGAGTCTTGCTCTGTTGCCAAGGGTAGAGTGCAGTGGCACAATCTCGGCTCAGTGCAACCTCTACCTCCAGGTTCAAGCGATTCTCGTGCCTCAGCCTCCTGAGTAGCTGGAATTACAGGTGTGTGCCACCACACCCGGCTAATTTTTGTATTTTTAGTAGAGATGGGGTTTCACCATGTTGATCAGGCTGATCTCGAACTCCTGACCTCATGATCTGCCTACCTCAGCCTCCCAAAGTGCTGGGATTACAGGTGTGAACCACCATTCCCAGCCAATAAGCAGAACTTTTTTTAATAAGTAGGAATACACACTAAAATAATAATAAAACGTATCGTAGGCCAGGCGTGGTGGCTCATGCCAGTAATCCCAGCACTTCGAGAGGCTGAGGCAGGCTTATCACTTGAGGCCAGGAGTTCAAGACGAGCGTGGCCAACATGGTGAAACACCATCTGTACTAAAAATACAAAAATTAGCTGGGCGTGGTGGCACACACCTGTAGTCCCAGCTACTTGGAAGGCTGAGGCAAAGGAACATGAGAATCCCTTGAACCCGGGATATGGAGGCTGCAGTGAACCAGGATTATGCCACTGCATAGTGACAGAGTGAGACTCTGTCTCAAAAACAATATATATAGAAAAATATTTTTAAAAGTATAGTATATTAAATACATCAAGTAATATAGTTGTTAGTGTTATCAATATTATGTACTGTACATAATTGCATGTGCTATACTTTTTACAGCTGGCAGCGCTGTAGGTTTGTTTATACCAGCATCATCACAAATATGTGAATAATGTATTGGGCTGTGATGTTATGAAGACTGCAATGTTGATAATAGCTGCCACGTCACTGGGCAGTAGAAATTTTTCAGCTCCATTATAATGTTATGGGACTACCTTTGTATATAGAGTCCATTGTTGACCAAAACGTCCTTATGCAGCACATGAGCTGTATGTATTTCTATTTATTAACATACACACACAATATATAGCAGAAAATTATATCAGACAGGACAGTGATAGAAAATGGAGCCATTGAATTAGGCGAGTACAAAGAATGCATTGTATAAAATAAGCTTACTAAGGATGACCGTGAAATTGGTTCCAGACTTTCTAAAATTCAAGAAGAGAAAATCCTGTCAGGTAACCCAATTCATGATGCTCATTCCTTCTTTTTTTTTTTTTTTGATATTAACGATCTAACTCACCAGAAGTGATATTCATTCCTTAAGAGAACAACAACTCGTCCTCAGATGAAAAAAAGGCTGGGTGCAGTGGCTCACACCTGTAGTCCCAGCACTTTGGGAGGCCGAGGTGGAAGGATCACTTAAGCCCGGGAGTTCAAGACCATTCTAGGCAACAATATTTTTTTTTTTTTTGAAATGGAGTCTCATTCTGTTGCCCAGGCTGGAGTGCAGCGGCATGATCTTAGCTCACTGCAACCTCCACCTCCCAGGTTCAGGTGGTTCTCCTACCTCAGCCTCCCAAGCACCTGAGATTACAGGCACATGCCACCATGCCCAAGTAATTTTTGTATTTTTAGTAGAGACAGGGTTTCACCATGTTGGCCAGGCTGGTCTTGATATCTTGACCTCAAGTGATCCACCCACCTCGGCCTCCCAAAGTATTGGGATTACAGGCAGTAGCCACCACACCCAACTTCAAAAAATTTTTTAATAAATAAGAAAGGCGAGAGAGATCCAAGACAGCTGAATAGCAGCAGCTCAGGATTGTAGCTCCCAGTGAAAGTGCAGAGAGCGAGTGGACGCCGCACTTTTGGATGAATTTTTGTTGCCCACAGACCGGGAGATTCCTGGCGGAGGAGCCACATGGGTCGCCAGCACTACTCTTTTGGCCGGCGTGGCTGTTTTGCCGGCGCCGCGCAGCACTTCTCTGTGCGGAGTATATGGGTTGGGGTGCCCTTTGAATCGGGCTCAGCTGGTCCCATCCCCACAAGGAGAACAGCAATTGGAAGCGCTGAGGACTGAGAGTTTCACAGCAAGCACAGCTGAACCAGGGAAGGCCTGGCTCTGTGGGGAAGGGGCGTCTGCCAAAGGAAAACTAAGAAACAGAAAAAACTTCATCACCAACAAGCCAGACGTCCACTCAGACCCAATCTGAAAGTTGGCAATTACAAAGACAACAGGTGGATAAATCCACAAAAATGGAAAGAAACCAGTGCAAAAGGGC
>CAUYLG010020954.1:0-38497 GCA_963573385.1 Cacajao melanocephalus | reverse complement strand
CATTGTTAAGCACAATTATTGGCATAAAAGAGGTTTTTAATACCCATTTTTAGACTGCATTCTAGCCTGGGCAATAGAACAAGAATCTCGTTCTCTCTCCCTCTTTCTCTTCCTCTTTTTTTCTCTCTTACATTCTTTTTTCTTTCTTCTTTTCTCTTTCTTTCAAAAAAAATGCAAATTACACACTGAAAACAAGCATCTCTAATATAGTTCTCATCTGCATGTGGTCACTCCCTCTTTCTTCTTCCCAACAGAGCCCCTGTATTTCTTTACCCACAGTGCCCATGAGCACATGGCAGCACCTTCAGCTGAGAGTAGGGGTGGGACAGTCAAGGTTTTGCAGTGTGCTAACCTGCAACATTCACATCACCTGGGAGCTTGTTAGAGCTGTCAGCTGAGGCCTCACCCAAGCCAATTGAATCAGAATTGATTTTGCAAGATTCTCCAGGTGATCTGCATGCATGCTGAAATTTGAGCACTGATCCAAGAGATACCCATTCCTATTGCCAGTGATTTGTTTAAGTATAAGCATGTGGCCCAGCACTGATCCAAGAGATATCCATTCCTATTGCCAGTGATTGGTTAAAGTATAAGTATATGGCCCAGCACTGATCCAAGAGATACCCATTCCTATTGCCAGTGATTGGTTTAAGTATAAGCATTGGCCCAATTTAAGCCAATGAGAGGTGAAGAAAGTTTTTCTGGAAGCTTCTACCTACTCTTTTGGGAGACGCTTCCTCCTTCTGAAAGGAGTGTGGAATGCGATACCTAGAACTTCCACAGCTATGTTGTGCCAGTATAAGGATAAAGTTGGCCCACAGACAGAACAAACACAGGGAAGCAGAGTGTAGGTTATTGCATTAGATTGGCCTTGAAGTCTGTGGCATCTCTAGATTTCCAATATATGTCTTATTGTTTGGGACTTCTTGACTTGGGTTTTCAATTACCTGCAGCTGCAAAACATCCTGACTAATCAGTCTCCAACAAAGCATTATAAAAAGAACAGAATGCCAAGGCACTGGGCTCAGTCACACGTGGGACAAGGCAGTACATCCAGAGATCAAAAGCCACAGTTCAGAGACTCATTTTGCTCTGGGAACTGACCCAATAGCACTTCCAGTCCTGATAACCATGGTACATTTGCACATTTCCAAAAGCTTTCTAAATCAGCCAGTCTAAATGATCAACTGGAGGAAATGCTGAACATTTTCCAAATTATTCTAACCAGGATGGTCAACAGTTGCCTTCCCCAGAAGCCACACTGATATGTCATTTCCTGCAAAGACAATGGGAGACTAATTGCTCAGCTTTAGACTCTAACAGGGAAGACAACCTGTGACATATAATTACTGAAGGGTAAAAAAGGAAAAGCTTGAGGCTCTCCGAATCTGTTTCTGGATCTGCTCCAATTACTTGGGTAAAAGGAAAAAAAGAAAAGAGCCAGCTGGTCTGGGAAAAGATTTGAGGGGCTGGCAGCTCACTTAGGCAGCCACTCATACAATTTTATACATATCATTAGTACTTATTGAAAATCTTGCTGAGGAAACCAAACAGACCAGCTATTACACAATATCGTACATGGCTGTGGTCTAATCCTGCTTCAGACATAGAAGTGATATAGTCAAGGAGAAATGGATGTCTGAATGGACATTATCTCTTTAGTGGGTTCTAACTTCTTAGCCACAAGAGCATATTTCTGGAGTTAGATTTGTTGCATCGACTTGATGAAGAACACACTTTCTATCAAGGAGTGGAACACTGATTGGTTCTCCACAAGATGTTCCCAGGTTCTATCTCCTCAGAACTCATTCTCTTTCAATACTGTTTTGCTATCTCTTTCCTGTACACATGCTTCCACTGTCCCAACTATCATCCCATGGGGTAACTTTTACTCTACATCTCTACATCTGTCCCCCATGTTCCCAGTTCCTCTGCTAACCCCCTATACAGACAGTGCCTTGAGGGCACACATTTTGTTTTGGTTACTGTGATTTTCCCAATGCTTAGCACAGTGGCTGGCACTGAGTATGGAATGTTTGTTGAATGAATAAATGAAAGGCTTCACTCAGACTCACAGAGGCTCTTGCCATCACCACCTCTCACTGACTGTGGCCTCTCGTTTCCCCTGCTCCCAACACACACAAACTCTGGTTACGGCACTTCTCATGGTGCTACTAGACTGTCTCAGCTGGGAAAGATTTAGCAGCCCAACCCTATGCTGTATAGATGAGAAAATGGGTCCACTGAGGCCAAGAGATTTGCCCAAGGTCTTATGATTAGTGAGTGGCAAAGACAGGATTTTAACTCAAGACCCAGCATGCCTGCTATCAGGCAACTGACCAGTTCAAAAACCTTCAATGGTCTTTTAGTACAACCTCGTAGTATGTAATAGGCATTTAATAACATTTGTTGAGTGACTGACTGAATAAATTAATGAGTCTCATGCATATGCCAATGGGTTTTAGTTTTTCTTAAAGTGGAACCCTCCTCAAAAGACAGACAATATCCTGTATACAAAATGAAGATGAGAGGAGCTGCTCTCTCCTCTAAAATTGTGGGAGCAGCTGGCACACTGGATCTCTTCCCCTGCCGGAACTGAACCAGCTCCCAGGAAACTCAGGGCTTGGTGACACTGCTAGAAAGACCAATGAATTCCACAAACTTTTCAGCTTTGAAATCAAAGCCATCCACCATCATTCCAAATCCACCTCCTCGGCAGTATTATTCATTTCTTCCTCCTCCCTCATGCCTTGCCTTCTCAGAGCACTTGCTGTTCTCAAGGCTGTCCCTCCTCTGAGCCTTCACCTGTCCTATTTCTTCTCTCTTATTGTGCCCTCACCTCCACCTGCAAGAATACAGAACCAACCTGTCCCTCAAGCCAACTCTAGTATAAATCTCTCCCTGAAGTTCTTGTCCAGTTTCCTCCACAAGAACTAGTGTTACTCTATATTATCCTCTATGGCACAACTTTTCACGCTATCTGCTGCAAGGAAAATAGCCAGCTCCTTGAGGGCAAGAACCCAGACTAAATGTGCCTTCGAACCACCAGCACCATGTCTGACCCAATCCCTTGCATAAAGGAGACAGTTCTAGTCACTGTTGCATTCAAAGGACTTCAACCTTTTTTGGTCACCTCTGTGACCAAATTACATATGTTTTGTAATTGAGATTCCAATTCCTTCTCTGGCGTGTGTAGATTGATGATACAGCTAACACACACTTGCAGAGCCCACTTGCTAAGGAACCACTGTGTGAGTCTTTGTTGAGTCTCAGTTTCAAAAGCAAAGAATGGGGGTGAGGGGGGACAGGGAGCATGAACTCTCCCTCCCCTCCACAGCTCTCTGTGCCTATGGCTGTCCTGTGCAACATGAGGTACAAGCTGGGAAGCTTGTGCACAAAAATAACCATCAATTTAAAATACAGTATAGTCCTGCAACCTGCCATGTTACAATATTCTGTGCAAGCCCAAACTTGATTGTCTGAAAAATTAAAGAGTTCCAAATGGTGAAACAAATCATTAAACAAGGAAGCACACAAACAAAGCCCAACTGCCAGGGAGGAGGATGGAAACTACAAAATACAGGGTTTCCTAGGAAACTGAGCTTACTTTTTGACTGACTGTGGTCTTCCCTTTCATTGGATATAGGGGGTAGGAGAGAGGTGGGAGGGGTGCTCTGAGAAGGCAACGCTGACCCATCTGTTTCCCCTGCCTGCAGGGGGGCCAGAGTCTTTCTGGTTACACTCCAATAAGATGGGCAGACTCAAGCAAGGTTGTGGTTGTTTTATTATTTGCTAGAGTGGGAGTAAACAGCAGAGAGAGAAGAGGAGGAGAAGGAGAGATGAATAGAAAAAGAGATGAGCATGGAAGGTGCTCAGCCAGCAGAAAGGAATTATTGACCACAGAATGAGGCGGGCAGGAAGGTCAAACTACAAAAAGCTGGGTGCTCTCTTCTCAACGGCTATTGCCAGGACAAGAGGGAATCAGAGGCTCACTGTTGAGCAAGGCACCAATACAAGCTCATGCTCAGCTGCCCTAGGGGTCCCAGCATCCATGGCTCTGAAGCTGGACTAGAGAGATAAAGATTTGGGGCTCACTGGCACACATGGATATGCAGAGTCATGCAAATAGATGGCTGGATGGGTCGGGGCAGGGCTTTAGTTCCCCCTCTCCAATCCCCATCAACCCCCAGGCAATAGTAGTAGTAGCAGCAGTAGTACTACTATCATTTTATATTATTATTTATTACTTTTTTTTTAGATGGAGTCTTGCTCTGTCACCCAGGCTGGAGTGCAATGGCACAATCTAGGCTTATTGCAACTGCCGCCTCTCACATTCAAGCAATTCTCCTGTCTCAGCGTCCCGAGTAGTTGGGATTACAGGTACCCACCACCAAGCTTGGCTAATTTTTGTATTATTATTAGAGACAGGGTTTCGCCATGTTAGCCAGGCTGATCTTGAACTCCTAACCTCAGGTGATCCGCCTGCCCTGGCCTCCCAAAGTGCTGGGATTACAGGTGTGAGCCACTTCACCCAACCTCATTTCATATTATTATTACTATATTTCAACCTTAAGGCCGCAGGTACCCAGTTTATTTGGGGAAGAAATAAAATAACTAAATGCCATTGGAATAATCAGTTGACTATCAGGAGGAAAAACAACAATTCTGCTTCTATGAGACTCATGAGAATGAAGTATACAGTTATAATAAAATCATGTCTCTCTTTTCTTACCAGTAATTAAGTTCCTGTCATGTGATCGCATGTATCACAAAAAAAGAAAACAAAAACCCTGTTTTTGTAGTGTACTTGAATTATTTCTGACTTGCCCTTTCAAATTAAGCTGTTCCTAAGATCTGCAATCCACAGTCTGAACAGAAATACTGCTTTGCTATGATGCAAGCATGGCTGCTGGACAAGTCTAGCTCTCTTCCAATCAGATTACGACTCCCAAGTTCCTCCAAGTAGACATTCTGGAGTGGCTCCGGGGAAGGCCCATGAAATGCACATAGCATCACAATGCTGCCAAGATCAAGGTTAATAAAGATGTGTGCAGAACCCTTTAAGTATAGGTTGGCTACACTATCAGGACCCCAGAACCTTGAGGCTGAACGGAATGTTAAAGAATATCTAATCTGATAGTTTTTAAGCTATTCTTTAGTACCAGCACTGTGTGTGTATGTCCATGCCAAATGTGTAACAATTACGCCAAAAAACATCCAGCTAGAACACCACATACCTGGAGAATCCATTATGATGGGAAACATTTTATTCTCAAAAAAAAAAGAAAAAAAAAAAACAACTCTTTTCTTGTTATTGGTAGTTCTGAAACTTAGACACACACACACACACACACACACACACACACACTTTTGAAGGCCTCAACTTCAAAATATTAGATAAAAGTGCAACAGAACAGTTCTGGTTCAAGAGGGAAAGGACTCAAACTCCTACCACCATGGCCATCCTCCTCATCTACCTGGTACTTCTGGGTACCTCTAAGGTTCTAAGAACACTGAAAATCCCAGATCAAGTCTCCCACCCCTATCCAGTATCTGAGTCTTGTCTCAGCATCAATTCCATCCTACGTGCATATTCTCAATGTTGCAACACTGGTGACCAAGGGCATCTACCAGGGGTTCACTACCAAAGACCTATTTTATCCACCTGAGCACCCCACATTTTGAATCATCTCACTAACATTGTATTTTAAAGTAATAATTGATTTATTTTCCCAGCTCTGATTTGGAGTCAGTGAGATCTTGATTTGAATCTCAGTTCTGCTAAGCTTGGTAAACTTGGAAAAATTCCTCAATAATGTGAAGTAGTAAACCTGGTAGAAGCCTTCCTTCTTTCTCTTGGCTTTTTATTTCATCAACACAAATCTACGTCAAAAGAATACCTAATACCTAGGAATAAGTCCAACAAAAGATATGTAAGACTTTATGCTGAAAATGACAAAACATTATTGACAGAAATTACAGAAGACCTAAATAGAGGGTTGTGCCCTGTACATGGGCTGGAAGTCTCAATATTTTTAAATATCGATTCTCCTCACAATTGTGTCTTAACTGCACTGTCAATTTTTTTTAAAACTAGGTTTCTGATGGAAATTGACAAGCATATTCTAAAGTTTATAAGGAAGTGCAAAGAGCCAAAAGTCAAGTTAATCCCGAAGAAGAGGAACAGGGCTAGAAGACTTACTCTACCAGATATCAAGATTCATTATAGAGGAATAGCAACAGTGTGGCATTTGTGCAAGGATAGACAGACCAAGAGAACAAAATAGAACGTCCAAAAATAGAGCTACACAGTCAACTAAAATGCAAAGGTGACAATGAAGTGATAAATGTATAAAAGTATGTATAAACGGATAAAAATAAAAGTAATAAATGTTCGGTTCACTGGGTGGTACAGATTTAACTGTGTCCCCCCAAAAGATATGAAGTTCTAACCCCCAAGTGCCTCAGCATGTGACTTATTTGGAAATAGGGTTGTTGCAGATGCGATTAGTTAAGATGAGTTATAGTGAATTAGTATGGACTCTGAATCCAATGACTGTCCTTAAAGAAAGAAAAAAATCTAGACAGAGACATGTGGGGAACATGGCCATGTAGCCACAGAGACAGAGGTCAGAGCAATGTAGCTGCCAACAAAGGAATGCCAAGGATTCCCGGCCACCACCAGAAGCTGGGAGGAGGCAAGGAAGGACCCTTCCCTACAGCCTTCATCAGAGAGACCATGACCCTGGTCACACCTTGATTTTGGACTCCTAGCCCCCAGAACCATGACAGAATAAATTTATGTGGTTTTAAGCCACCCAGTTTGTGGCACATTGTTACAATAGGCTAGGAAATGAATACACTAGATATCCATATCAAAGAAATGAATCTTAATTTCCATCTTACACCATGCAAAAATCAATTGTGGATGGAGAATAGAACTAAATGTGAAAGGCAAAATAATAAAGCTCTTAGAAGAAAACATAGAGAAAACCTTCATATCTTATAATAGGTAAAGATTTTTCTTAAAAGAGAATACAAAAAAGTGTTAACCATGAAGAAAAAATATGATAATGTGGACGATACTAAAATTAAAAATATCTTCATTACATGACATCAACAGAATCCAAAGGAAGCCACATAGTGGAGAACATAACTGCAACACATATATACAACAAATAACTCTAAAAGTCAATAAGAAAAAAGGCAGACAATCCAATAGAGAAACAGACAAATACTTGAGAAGACAAAACAGAAAATCCAAATGGCCAATAAACATATAAAAAGACGCTCTAGTTCGGCCATCAAATAAAGGCAAATTAAAACCACAATGCATTACCAATACACCTAACGGATTGGCTAAAATGATAAAGACTACAATCATGAAGTGCTGGTAAGGATATAGAGCAACTGAAACTCTCATACATGGCCAGTAGGCATGTCCACTGATAACTGGCAGTTTCAACTGAACATACACATCCTGCGATCTCTGATGCTGCCATCCACAGACTATCCTACAGAAACGCTGCATATGCTTACCCACTGACACGACAAGAATGATCCTACCAGTACTACTTGTAATAGCCCCAAACTCGAAATAACTCAAAAGGCCACTTACAAGAGAAGGACTAAATACATTTTGATATTGTTAAACAGTATTACGCAGCAATGAAAATGAACAAACTATAACTCATAACAACACATATTAATCTCTCAAATATAATGTTATTCTTTTATGACACAGGAAAGTGCAGATTTTGCAATTTTATTGATAAAAAGTTCATAACAGATAAAACCAACCTTTCTTGTTAGAAGTCATACTATTGGTTACCCTTGATGGAAACTGGGGTATATAGGGACTGGATGAGGGGCTTGAGGGGACTCCTGGTGTTTAAGTGACATTCTTTTTCGTCCTGGCTGCTGGTTACAAATGAGAGTTCGCTTTGTGAAAATTCATTATCAGTGCACTTAACAATTTGTGCACTTTTCTGCATAAATGCTATATTTCAATTAAAAAAAAATATCATCTCAGGGCTAACACAGTGAAACCAGAAACAAAACAGAGCTCTTATAAGTACTGAAAGCAAAAAAGCACAGCAATTTAATTTAGGCAAGATAATTTGAAAATTTGCTGCACTAAAAGCTTAAAAGTGCCATTTCATTAAATTGTATTTTTTTATTCACTTAAGATGACTGTCAGGCCAAAGCTATTTTATTACTATATGTTAGGATGGCATGAAGCAAACAGTCTCAAAATAAAATAATTCAAATCATTTAAATTTTATTTTACTGATTTTTTTAAAGTGAAATTTTGGATATTCAAGCCCATTTTGTTTTTCATGTTAGTTAAAAACCATTTCCTGGGGCCTTGGTTTACTGTCTGTGCATCCCCAGATGGGAAAGCCCTTGGGATAAAGGGGTTTTCCTTCTGTGGTGCAAAGCAGGCACTCAACATTGCTCTTCCAGAGTCAGGCCATTAGATCAGCTCACTCCTGCCAGCGGAAGCAACAATGGCTCAGCCTGCCTTTGTACCATCACTGTGGATAAATGCATAATTTCCATCAGTCTGAAATACCAAAAATAACCATTCCCACCTTTGAGAATTTCTGGGGCTCTTTAGATCCCCCTCTGGAATACATACAGTCATGACATCTGGAGTCTTGACCCACCTGAGAGCAGTCAGGAGGAAGACCCAGGCTATCCCCCAGTCTTGCGGCAGCTTGACCTCTGCCTTCTGCTAGGTCCCCTCCTGCTTCTGGTCAGTCAATCCATTATCTTTAGCCATGTGCTCCACACAGTTGCTCCACCTACCACTGAAATAAATCCCTTGGAGCACAGAAACTGTGTGGCCACACTCTGGCTTTCTCAGACATCTTTGTTCTCTTGGACCCTCCAGGAGGGGAGGAGATCTACTCAGGCGCTGAGATGGACGTCCTGAGACTGCAGGCAGCCCCCACAGGAAGTGAGAGGCAGCCACACACACCTTGGCTTGCATTCTGGGTTGCAAAAGAAACCATGAGGGGACTGTGGAGGAGACCTCACTCATCCTCCAGGCTACCCTTACCTGGGAGAACCTAGGGCAGGGCCCCTGCCACTGAGCTCTCTCCTTCATCCACCATGAGGACACCCGGGCCTTTCTTTGGTCACTCTGTGTCCCTGAATATTAGCTTCCCAAAGGAGATCCCTCCTTAAATTCAAGCTCTGTTGTTTTTGCATAGATTTTTCGGTGACAAATCTGTTCCTAACTTCACCATCTTACAAACAATTGTGTGGGTCCTTTAAGAAGGTCCCCCCATCCCTAATTAGAGTTCTCTGGTAAGAAGATAACATTTGCTTTTTACATAACTTTTAATCATGAGTGCCACAGAGATTTTCTTTCTGAAAATACAGAGGACCCACAAGGGACAAATAAGATAATAACCAGTTCAAAATTGACATGGACAGAGGAACACCACCCAGACCAATTCCTTGAGAGCCTGCAGCCAGAAGACCGAGGCTCTACTGGCAAGGGCTGTGGTTGGCAAGTCCCAGCCTGTGGATCAGATCTGGCCTGCTGCTTGCTTTTGTACAGTTCCTGAACTTAGAATGGTTTTTACATTTTTAAATGGTAAAAAAAATCAAAAGATTATCCCATCACACATGGAGATTATACGAAATTAAAATCTCAGTGTCCATAAGTAAAGCTTCATTGGAGCACAGCCATGCCCACTCGTTTCCATATTGTCTATGGCTGCTTTCACACTACAACAGCAGAATTGTCTTGATAGAGACCGTATGGCCTGCAAAGATGAAAACAGTCACTATCTGGCCTTTTACAGAAAATGTTTGCCAACCCTGGGCTAAGGTGATGTCTGTTTGCAGGAGGATGTCCACTCTGACTCTGTTTTGTGCCTCTGGGGCTGTCTCCATAATAAGTCAAAGGCAAGTCCTAATGCTGGTTTCAATTTAACACTAACCGGGAAACCCAACACAACCCACTAAAGCAGTGCCTTTCAGCCTGTGGTCCCTAGTCAATTCAATGGGTCACAAAATTTAACACAGTTGGTTGTGCCCAGCATTTAATGAAATAAAAAACTATCAAGGGCATTGTTATAAACTGAATTGTATCCCTCCAAAATTCATGATTGAAACCCTAAGCCCCCAGCACACATCAGAATATGACTGCATTTGCAGACAGGCCTTTAAAGAAATAACTAAGTTAAAATGAGGTCATATGGGTGGACCATAACTCAGTATGACTGATGTCCCTATAAGAGGAAGAGATGAGGACACAGATACACACAGAAGAAAGGCCATGTAAGGACAAAGGGAAAAGAAAGCCATCTCCAAGCCAAAGAGAGAGGCCTCAGGAGAAACCAAACCCACTGACGCTTTGATCTCGGACATCTAACTTCCAGAACTGTGAGGAAATGAATTTCTGTTGTTGAAGCCACCCAGTCTACGATACTTTGTTACAAAAGCCCTAGCAAATTAGCACAGGCCTCACACAGAGCATTATATTTCACTCGCACATGTGCATGATAGACTTGCGATATTAAAATGTATTAAATTCCGTGTGTCACACCAAAATAAACGGAAGAACACTGTACCAGAGGGAGAGACATACATGCTAGGTAGCAAAATGTTCAATACCCTTTTCTCTTTCTGTGTCTTGGTTCTAACTGAATAAAGACACAGAAAGAGAAAAGGGTATTGAACATATTAGGCACTTTGCATACTTTATTTCATTTTAGTCCTTACAGTAACCCCATAAAATGGGTCTTCACCTGATAAAGTAACTAAAGCAACCAGAAGTAACCTACTGAGGTGGCACAACCAGATCTGACTCCAAAGCTTATACATTATTTCTCATGATGTATCAATTCTGTTTCTATATTCCTGAGAGTAGGCTGAGATTGCAGTTTGACAATAAATAACGGAAAAGATGTATAAATAATAATAGCTAACATTTACTAAATACTGTGTGCCAGGTTCTGGGCTAGGTTTTATATAAACCTCACTTTATCCTTATTAATAATTCAATGGCTTAGATTCTATCCCTATTTTTTCAGTTGTGGAAGAAATTATTTAACCTGCCTAAGACTACAAAACTGGTAAGCTGAAGACCCAGGATTAGAACCTTCATTAGTCTGACGTTTGAGCTAGAGCTCTTGACCGCCACAAACGTTCCCTTCTAATTGTGTTCATTGCCAATCTAAGTACAGCCATATGCCACATAATGACATTTCAGTCAATGACAGACCACATATATGACGACAATGGTCCCCTAAGGTTACAATGCTGGTATTTTTTACTGTGCTTCTTCTATGTTTAGATATGTTTAGATACACAAATATTTATCACTGTGTTATAATTACCTACAGTATTTAGTACAATAAAATGCTGTTCAGGTCTGTAACCAAGAGCAGTGGGCTATATCACGAAGACTATGTTTGTAGTAGGTTATACCATGCATATGCACTCTTCATACAATGACAAAATCACCTAATGATGCATTTCTCAGAATGTAACCCTGTCCTGAAGCAATGTGTGACTGTATATAACTGTTTGCTGGTAGTCTCCAATTGAAGAAAAAAATGCATACTTTTTACCATATATCTAGTAAATTAACTGAGCATATATTATGTGCCAGGCCCTGTTCTGAGAGCTGGAGATCCTGCCGTCATAGTGATGCCATGGGTAAGAAGTCTTAACGATGTAACCACACCATGCGGACTGAAATCTCCTCATGGGTAAAGGGAGTGGCAGATAAGATTCAGGTGGGTTGAAGGCACAGTCCAGTGAAATTGCAGAAATTGTAGAAAACTGAAGATGCTGAGTCAGGATTACTAAACAGAAATTTTTAGCAATTTTATTTAATATCGTTTGTATACAGGTTTACCTGTCATGTGGTCATGTCTTATCTGGAAGTTTCTCAATGGCAGGGGCTATATCATACTTTCAAACACCCACCTCAGTGCTTGGCATAGTACACAGTATTTTGAATTTACTTTTTTGTAATGTTGTTTCCAAGAAAGATGCACAGAAGTTACCCAGGGATTTTCAGATGTAATGACAAGGGTCAGACAATCCTTAGAAAGTCTTAGTAGAGGAGGACAGATCATGCTGAATGGTATCAAGGTCATGAGCACAGAAATAAATGTTTAACTGAAACAGTTTTAGTGAAATCAAACGGGATACTAGTACAATGGCTAAGCAATCAGAATGAGTGGTTGGTTAGAAAAATGTGAGAAAAAAAATTAGGCTGAGTGAAAGGAAACCAGGATGTGGACTATTAAGATTTTTAATGTATTTGTGGCAAATACATTTCTCCTAAGGTTTTTTTTTGCTTTTAATTTATAACTTTTTGTGTATAGAATTTTTATATTTTCACTAAACCTAGTAATCCTTTCATCAAGAAATAACCAGGGAAGTGAGCAAATATTTTCATTCCAGAATGTTTACTACAGCACTATTTATAATATCAAATATGAGAATATTTAACTGCATAGTAATAGGATAGTGAGTGGTTAAATTAATCTGCTCACACAATGGAAAACTTCAGTTATTATTTAATTACATTAGAAAACGATCACAATTTAATATTAAATGAAAGAAGCAAGGTGGTCAAAATCAAAGTTTTATGTGTATACGATACACCGCCCCACAAAATGGCAAAGTAAATATATCTTAACATTGCTATCTCAATATGGTATGACTAAGAGGTATTTTCATTTTCTTCTTTATAGCTTACCAAATTCTCTACAATGAAAATTTTAAAGTCAGGAAAAAATAAAATGTTCGTTAAATAAGTTTAAATCAAAGAGAAAGTATACACATAGTACCTCTACCGTGCATCTCTGATTTGCTGAAGACTTCAGTCATCAGAGGCCTCTAACCACACTGGTATATGTTGCAAATTCTGGTTAGGTTATTTTAAATAAATATATTTATATATTTCTAAACTCACCTGCAAAGAAATTTCAAAATAGATTCAGCAGTGGCCAAAGGCAGTCCCCAGGATGAGATGATAAGTTTTAGTGAATTCTTTGGCTTTGACAATACATTCGTTTAATATTTACTGAGTGCCCGTCATGCTCCCGGAACTCTGTTAGGTACCAGAGGGTCAAATTGGGTTCCTGGGAACAAATGACCCATGGAGTTGACAATTGTCTTACAGACCCTGATCCTTACAGGATGCAGTGGAAGTCTGGGCTGGGTAGTAACTGTGCAGACCTGCTCTCAATTCTCCTTCCTCCTCTGGGCTCTGACCCTCCCTGGACGTGTGGCTCTGAAAAAGGCTGGCTTCACCTCTCTGGCTCCAGCTGCCTCATTTGTAAAACAAGGATAATCCTGACCCAGTTCGTGGCACTGTGGTGAAGAATAAGTGAAAAGCGTTCTGGGCTTGTTTTTATCTCTACAGCGCCAGATGGATTCTACATGTTAATAGCTACTGTTGTTTCCTTCCTTCAAAAATTGTATATTTACTCTTTAGGAAAAAATAAAGGGTCAGAAGTAAAGTTCAGTGATTAAAGGGATATTTCATATTTTTCTTCCTTGGAAATCCAGATTAACAATGACAGAAATGAGTACCCATGTTTCCAACCACAGTCAAAAGTAAAGTGGAACTGAAAGATCTTGAAAAGTTCAGTAACCATTACAAGGACAAATCTAGGTGAGATGCTACCAGTCATTAGGGATATAGTTCAATTATGATGAGCGATTCAAAAATCTAATAAGATTCACTTACAGTTTTTCCTCTCTACCTTTGAGGAAGGGTGATTGTAAAAAAGCAATGTTCAAAAATAAACAAGTTTTTAAAAATTTAACGTTTCTAAGAAAAGACTCAAGGGCAAAGGAAGGATGCCAACTGTATGTCCAAATCATACGTAAATGTACAGGTATCTCCTGTCTCTCTCCCAAACTCATTTCCCAAACATTGGGAACATTTGTAAAAATCAGAAGATGAGGTGGAAAAAGAGGTGGAGAGAGAAGGGAAAAACACAGAGACATTAAAATGGGATGTGCTTAGGTGAGATGTTTCCCCTTACTGGGTATTGAGGTGAGCTAGTAATAAGCATACCGATACATGGACAGAGAAAGTGCAACTCTAACCCCTTTTTAGTGTTTGCTTTTTAAGTGAAAAATGAAGGATATTTTCCCAGTTACGTACTACTCATTTCTGATATCTTCTGTTTCCTTGTGGTCCTTTCATCATAGTAAGGATTGGTAAATGGTATTAATAGGTTCATACAGCTTCACAAATATCTGGACTAAAATCCCCCTACCCCTAGGATCTGTGTCATGATGCTACCTGTCCAGAACCACCGAGGAAGGGCAGGGCACAAATGGCTCAGCTGAACAAACATCTCTACTGTTTGTCTGTGAGGCTGTCACTTGTACAATTCCCTTCTCACTGCACCCATGTTATGTGCGAATCCCATAGCTGCCAGCTCCCCTGTGGAAATGTGCAGCAATGGCAGCCACGAGTGATATTTCCAGCCCTGGTTAAATATGGACAAACCTCGCAACTTCCAACCAGGGTGGGGCAGTCCTGTACAAATGGTAACCGGCAAGGTATACTCTGTCAGACATGAGTGTGCTATGATATATTCAGCAATTGCTGTACTTTTAAAAGGGAGTTGTAAAAATTATCTTTAAAATGCTTGTTGATGCCCTGTGGGAATGAGTCACTTTGTGAAGCAGGATCAAAATGGATTCTCTATTATGGGTTTCTGCTGGCTCTTTGATCCTAAACAACTTTATTAATGTTAATAGGAGTTATACACACATCAGTGAGAGAATAAATTCCTTGGGTTTAGTGGAGCTTCAATTAATGATCTGTAATAAACAACATAAAATGCTTTCTAATTTTCTTTCAAGTAATGACACCCTACCCTAGAAGAGCTGGAAAATGAGGCACAGGTCTCAGCACAGGGCAGGAAGGACTTGTGAGGGGGAGGAGGGTTGGGAGAAACAAGGCTCTACAGCTGCAGGAGGCTCTGTGGGGTGAGTCCTCACAGCCACTCACGGGACGGGGGCAGGAGGGATGGACATCATTTGCCAATGGGATCATGAATATGAGGAAGGGAGGAAAAGGAAATGCACAAAAAGTGAGCTTCATGCAGAAGGAATTTACTATAATCTAAAACAGGAACGACTGCAACCGTGCTTCCTAAATCTGTCACAGGCTCGTCCCATTTTTTCAGAGTTTAATACTATTCACTGACTTACAAAAATACCCACTAGGATGAAAATGGGAATTTAAGTTCCAAGGATGATGCAGCAGAATTCCTAATGAACAGGTTATTTTGCAGTAACACAAAGCTCTGCCTCAAATGTCTGGAAACCCAGCTTTAGATTTAACCCTCTCCTGCCCATGCCTCCAGTTCTCTCCTCAACTCTTCTCATGGGAAACCAAATGCCAGATTATTGATATCCCCAGAGGATAGCAGCCCGTGGGGGCTGCAGCAGAGGCAAGGATAAATGGCAAATGTCTAACTTCCATGATTTGAAAAAATAGAGCAAAATTTGAATCTGAAAGTCTCATCGCTATTTGCTCGTTCATACTTAGTCACCTTACACTTCCTTACATTTTATCCTGATGCTTCACAGATAGTGGAAAGACCTCTGCCAACAAATCACAAGTCCACAACATTAAGGATTAGATGCATGGTGGCAGAAGGAAGGGGATGTGTATGCTTAGCTGCGGAGAGTCTAGTTTCATACCTGAGAGATCTGGAAACTCTGTGTGCACCGTTGGTGATGCTGCAGGTAGTCAAGCAGCCCTTGAACCACTGGCAACAACGGGGTAGTATCTTGATCTCTTGGCTCCATAGTCACTTCCCACACAGATTTTAGAGCACTTCAGGTTTGAGGGGGCATTGAATTTACATATTCCAAGGTAAACCACTGCCATCATCATCAAGGCAGAGCTCCATATCCGGTGTATATTTTATTTAGAATTAGGTGGCTTTTCAAGGGAGCTCCCCATTTTTCTGGTATCACTTGAACAAACATCTCTACTGTTCTCTGTAAGGCTGTCACTTGTACAATTCCCTTCTTACTGCACCCATACCTTCTCCATATTTGTTATGTATGAGTCCCATACATGCCAGCTCCCCTGTGGAAATGTGCAGGAATGGCAGCCACGGGTGACATTTCCAGTCCTGGTTAAATATGGACAAACCTCGCAACTTCCTTCCTCACCAGGAAGCAGAATAAATGGCAATTCTTACGACATGTAGTTTCATTGAACAAATATATATATAGGGAGAGACATTTGTTGGCTAGAGAAATGATGGGGTGGGTAATGCTGGAATATCAAAATTCAACAGAACCAGCCACTTAGACCCATCAGAGAATACATCATTCACTCTGAATTAACAGTAAACTGAGGGGTCTCTCCAGTGGTCCAGGTCCTACTAGAAAAACACGAGCCACTTACAAAAATAGCAAGTGTATCTGAGACTGTGACAAATGAAAGAAGTGGCTGGGGTGTGCACTGTTTCCGTCTTACTCCTTCCTCTCACTTCCATTGGTATTAGACATACATACAAATTAGTGTTCTGTGGACAACCCATATGTGAGCATTCTTTGAGAAAATGGCTTTGCCTCCATCTCAGCTCCCCACAATGCCTGGCAGAATTTGTTAGGCACCAGGGGAAGCTATCTGTGTAATGGATGACTAAACAAGGTGCAAGACACTGGATGGGTAACAACGAAGGGAACAGAGAAGCACCAGACACCATGTCAGCATTCAAAATGTTTGCAGCCTACTTGGCAAATAAGCAGTAACATAACCCACATTAACTAACAATGTGATACTGATATGGTTTGGAGCTGTATGCCAGCCCAAATCTCATGTTGAATTGTAATCCCTGATGTCGGAGGTGGGGCCTGGTGGGAGGTGATTGGATCATGGGGGCAGATTTCCCTCTTGGTGCTGTGCTCATGACAGTGAATGAGTTATCATGAGATTTGGTTATTTAAAAGCGTGTGGCACCTCCCCCCCTACTCTTCCTCTTGCTCTGGCCAGGTGAAGTCCTTGTTCCCCAATGCCTTCTGCTATGATTATAAATTTCCTGAGGCCACCCCAGAAGCTTAGCAGATGCCAACATCACACTTCTTGTACAGCCTGTGGAACTCTGAGCCAATTAAACCTCTTTTCTTTATAAATTACCCAATTAGGTAATTTTTTTTTTTTTGAGATATAGTCTTGCTCTATCGCCCAGGCTGGGGAGTGCAGTGGTACAACCTTGTCTCACTGCAGCCTCTACCTCCTGGGTTCAAGCAATTCTCCTGCCTCAGCCTCCCGAGTAGCTGGGATTACATGTGCCCCCCACCACACCCAGCTAACTTTTGTATTTTTGGTAGAGATGGGGTTTCACCATGTTGGCCAGACTGGTCTCAAACTCCTGACCTTAAGTGATCCACCTGCCTCGGCCTCCCAAAGTGCTGGGATTACAGGCGTGAGCCACTGTGCCTGGTCCTAATTAGGTAACTTTTTACAGCAGTGTGAGAACACTCCTGGCTTAAAAAAAAATTCATTGGTTTTACACTGCAGCATCCTATTCCTGTGTGGGACAAGGATGCAGGAGAGCCACAGTCCACTTAACCACTAGTTACCAACACGGATGTAGAGTGGGTCTTTTAAACAAACTGGGTAAAAGTCCGAGATTTCTCAATCATACATGTTTTTCTTGGCTAGAGAATCGTATAATCTGGGACAAGATGATGATCAGAATCCAGCTGAAGTTCTAAGGGAGAAAAATGGAAATCCAGCAGCCAGCTGTTTACCCACTTTTCTTTATTAAAAAGCTTCCACCTGCTTTGAAGACTGTTCACAGGATCCTCTATCTGCCTCAAAACATCTGCTTCCCACTCACCCTCAATGGCCATTTGGAGTTCCAAGGCCAAGCTGCTACTTCCTCCCTTGAGCACTGTTTTTGGCTAATTGGTATTATTAATATTTTGGATATTCTAAATCAGGTAACTTTCAGGGTCACTCCTCTAAAAGTATTAATTCTCTCATGTCAAATACTTGGGCTTTAATATAACCTTTTTATCTCTCTCAAATCATGCCACTTTTATGGCTTGATTCTGGAAGTAAGATTTTATCCCACAATCTTTTTTTTTTTTTAAATCAACCGCTAACATTAATAAATATCTAAGAGGTTTTCTTATTCCCAAGCAACTCTGAATTGAGGACTGCAAATTATAAAACTGATCAGATCCCAGCCAGTTTCATTCATCATATATCCTCAGCTGTTTAGTTTCACATTCTGTTTCATATTCTCCAATCTGTGAAGAGTCAAGTATAAATACTGTTAGCATCATGGAAGGAAGTAACCCATTTCATAGTGTTTTGAGACAGTGACTCCTGGGGTATGGGGGTGCGGGGTAGATGGGGAAGGACCACAGATATAAAGGGTAACACAGAAACCTGAATAACAGTGTCTTTGCTTATGGCTTTGACTGGCTAGCATTTAACACCATCACTCCTGAGATTAAGATGAAACAACTTGCCAAGGATAATTTCATTATTGCAGCCAACAGTGCAAATGTAGAGTTTCCTGAAGAAATAATCTGTGGAAATGCACAGCTTCCCAAAGATGCCATGGTATGCTAATATGGAATATTTTGCTTTCCAAGGAAACACCAAAAAATATCCATCGTGTTAGAAATGGAGCAAACCACATGAAAAGAGAACGGGAAAAGCATCTTTTCTCCCAGAAATGACCTCCTCCCCTCGAAATAGTTTCCCACGTGCTAATTTACTGAGGGGATGAGACAGTGTGAATATAGCTACTAGCTGCACTTAAGTCTTCTTATCCTCAAACCCACAGTTTACATCAAAAGCTGCTAAAGTAAACCAAATAAACCAAAACAGAACATTTCAATCCCATGTATTTAGAGGCAGGAAAAGTCATCATAGTCCTGAAAATATAGGAGGGCCATGCTTAAGGATTCAGAAAAACAGGCTAAAGTCAGGCTTAAAGAACACCCACATCCCCTGTTATCATAGAACCCTCAGTCCCCAGGGGAACTGGGGAACAGAGACCTAGACTTTAGAAGCAGCAGCCTCCTTTATTTGTTCTGGGCCTTCCTTTCTTCCCAGGTGGTTGCTGTAGAGATCCCCAGTAGCTCATAAGCAGACTGCTGGGACTGTGGGTCTCCTGCATCCCTGTCCCTCACAGGAATAGGATGCTACATTGTAAAACCAATGAATGTTTATTTTTAAACCAGAAGGAGGCAAAATTTTAGCTTTCTCTTTTATTCTACTGAGTAGCTGGATTTTGGAAACCAACATACCATGCCCTAAATTAAATCACATCCAATGCAATAAATGGCACAACCTGAATTTTTGGTCCCTAGTCTTTGTTCACTGGGGTGTAACACGTAATCCAGCCTCTTGGTAACAAGGGGCTACCTAGGCAGTACTCACATCAACAGAAAAGAAAATGAGGGCTGTGACTCATAAGCAGTATGTGGTCCTTCCCGCAAGTGGGTACTTAGTGTCGTGTGGAAACTTGGAGGCTTTAATAAGAATCTGCTATGTCAGCACCATGTAATATAATGGAAAGAACTCAGTGAGGACTTAAGAAACCCTGATTCTGCTCTAGGCTTCGCTGGCCATTTCTCCTGTGATCTGAGTAGTCACATCACGTCTTTAGTCCTTAGCTTCTTTATCAAAGTAGACCAAGTGATTCTTATGTTTCTTCCAGGTCTCTCTGCCTTAACCCTACCCTAGGGGTTAACCTCCAGGAGTCCTTTTCAGCCTGCTTCAGCTTGTGTAACAGGCCTCCCCTTCATCTAGTGACCTATCTTCTACCCTAAGATAAATACCACATGGCTTGGCTCAAAGTGTGTTTGCAAAACAACTGTTTTTTTTTTTTTTTGAGATGGAGTTTAGCTCTTGTTGCCCAGGCTGGAGTGCAATGGCGCAAACTCAGCTCACGGCAGCCTCTGCCTCCTGGGTTCAAGCAATTCTCCTGTCTCAGCCGCCTGAGTAGCTAGGATTACAGGCATGCACCATCATGCCAGGCTAATTTTGCACTTTTAGTAGAAATGGGGTTTCTCCATGTTGGTCAGGCTGGTCTCAAACTTCCGATCACAGGTGATCCTTTTGGAGGCCCACCCTGGCCTTCCAAAGTGCTGGGATTACAGGTGTGACCCACCACGCCCAGCCCCAAGACAACTGCTTAGTCCTACAACGCATTTTACATGTATGGCTAAGGAGCAGGAACACTACCTTTGAAGGCTTCTTTTCTACCAGCAAAGAGGCTGTCAACCACAACCCCTCTGAGCCTTGGCATTCCCATCACTAAAGTGGGACAGACAATATCTTTCGTACAGAATTGTCAAATGTCAGGTCTAAGCCATTGTGAACACTACCAGATAAAATTCATGATGTCCGGTAAGTCTGAATTTCAGATACACAATTTGGGACATACGTTGAAAATTATACACTGTTTACCAGATTTAACTGGGTGTCCTATATTTTGCTGTTTTCCTCTACACATGTTAGACGCTGCCGTTGTTGGTCTTAGGTACCAGGCTGCCTCACCAAACCAGTCTTTAGGTAGAATAAAACAAGGGCCCATGTGGTTCACGTTCCTTCTGCCCTCCTACACCAGCCCCCTTTCTGGTCCTCCTATTGGATTCATATCATTACACATCCCACCTGGGTCCCCTCCTCCTGAGGCACCTGAATTGTCTACTGACCACCCTTCCAAGCACAGCCCGCTTCCGCTTCCCCTTCCCCTGGTTGAGCAAGCTGATTGGATTAACTCATACACATGCATCACTGATCATTTAATGAGTCATCAGCCCCCTCTGAAACCAATGCTTTCTCTTTAAAGGTCATTTACAACCTCAAATTAAAATAACTGAATTACAGGCCATGTGAAAGTTGAAGTGGAAAAAAAAGTAGACAATGGGGTGGGAGTAGCTGGTACCGCTTAGGAGCTGGCTCTCACAGCAGTTCCTCCAATGCGTTTCTGCTTTTCCTAGCCTTTTCCTTTTCTTCTGGGCCCACAACAGTTATTGGGGCAGCTGAAGACCCCATGGATAAAGGGAAAAAGGAAGGGGGAAGTGGGATGAGTGTACTAGGAAGCTGGGGTCAATGTGTGGCCTGGTTACCACGTTCTGCCCTCAGCCAGCAGCTGCCCTCCTGGGAGTTCCACGCAGTTCCTAGGGTGCTCCAGCACTAGCATCTAATTTAGATTGTGGAAAACACAAAGCCTGAGTGAATTTTCTCCTTTTTAACCAGCTTGTGTTCGGAGATGAAATATAATTGTACAAGCTTGTAATTCCCGGAACCTGAACGTTGGTCAAACATAACTCCACGGGCCATAAAGAACCATCTCTCTCTGTTTCCAGAGCAAATCAGTCCAGATGGCTCGGAAGTCTAAGCAGAAGAGGATGGGGTGGGACACACTTGCATCAGTATTACTCAAGCATCCCTGACTGGGTCAGTCACCCCTTTGGCCCAACTCTGCCCTCCTGGAAGGATCCCTGTCCTTAGGTTATTCTGTCCAAGATGACCCTTCCCCTTTATGTCCACAACCCATCAGCTACCAGCATTTCACCAAACCACCAAAAGGAAAAGGTCTGAAATAAAGTAAATCACAAAATGTGGTAAACAGATAGTATACTATCCTTCTCAAGCAATTAGCCTCAGCAGAGTAACCCTTATGGGACCTTTGGGGGAGATGGAACTGCTGAATAACCCGGCCCGCTACTCAAGGTGAGGTAAATTATTACCAACTGGGGACCAAGAAATTCTGCCTTATAATTTTGCAATACCCACTGCAGGGAGCTGGAGGCACCTGGGGTCTGCCCCACTGAGTCAACGGAATGCACCTTCCCATTTAGGTTCCTATCTTCTTAACTATGCCGAGACTAGGGTGGGGAATGTTTTAGACGGTAGGAGTGGGAGTGGGAGGCAGTGCGTAACACCCTGAAAATCTCACATGCCCCAAGAGCTTCACATTCTTATTCAATCCTCCAAACAGCCTGAGAAGGAGACATGGGTCCATGCAGGATTTGAACTCATGTCTTCCAGAGCCAGCGCTGATTGTCCTCCACACCCTATTTGTTTCATTCAGAGTGCTGAGTTCTGATTTCACGTTTCCCTTGGAAGAATGGAATGTTGTTGCCTTTTCCGGGTGTGCTCTGTGTGACAGGGACAGACTACACATTTCATGTGCTTATAACAAGGGCTCTGCTGAGGGATTTATTTTAACAGAGGTCTTATTTATAACTTTTTTTTGGTAGGAAAACAGTGTCCTGCATTTAGACAGTTACATTTCATATCTTGAGTTGTACTTACGTAGCCTACAAGAATTTGTTTCTTAGCAGACGACGGTGAGGAACTCCATGGCAAGACAGACACTGGGCTTTACTCCTGGATAATGGAAAATGGTCTCTACAGAATCTTGAGCAGTGAGCCAGGGAAGTCTGGTCGCTCCTGCTAATGGTCAGTTTACTGTTGTTAACAAAGAGTTAAAAGAGCAATTCTTCCCCTCTCTCTGAAGTTAGTTTGATTTCTTGACTTTGCATTATACTGTATTTTTTTAGGATAGTTCTTTACAACCAGCAGGAGTTTCTCTTGATTACTCACTCACTTAACCCCAGGTAAGAGTGTCTGCAAGACAACTGTTTTTTTTTGTTTTTTGTTTTTTGAGATGGAGTTTAGCTCTTGTTGCCCAGCCTGGAGTGCAATGGTGCAAACTCAGCTCAGGGCAGCTTCTGCCTCCTGAGTTCAAGCAATTCTCCTGCCTCAGCCTCCTGAGTAGCTAGGATTACAGGCATGCACCATCACGCCAGGCTAATTTTGCACTTTTAGTAGAGATGGGGTTTCTCCATGTTGGTCAGGCTGGTCTCAAACTCCCAATCTCATCTTTTATACCATCTCTTGTGATGGTATAAAAAGCAGGGATCGAGCGCCCTTTAACTAGTCACCTGTTCAGAGAGCCACCCAGGCTTGGGTGCTATAAGTTATCAGATTCTGTGTCCAGTCAACTACAAAAGGTTAATCATTGCAAGAGCCTTAGAGCCATCCTAAGTGTCTCCAAATGAGTAGGTTGAGAGGCGGGGGCCTGGAACCTGCATTTTCACAACCTGAAGCACCCTCAAGTTTGGGGACCACAGTGGTACAGAACACCCTGCTATTAAAGCTGAGGTCAGAGGTCAGTCCCTCTGGAACCACTCAGCTCTGCTGTGTTACAAAGGCATTGAAGCAGCATATCTGCAAACACACCTTCTATCAATCAGGGTACGAGCAAGAGATAGGTGGCACCCTCAAATGATCACAAAGGGGCATTTACCAAGAAGTGAGCAGGGCACAAGGCCTAGTGCAGCCCCTTGGGCTAGTAATGAGGGGGAAACAGGGTGGTTCTGTTATACCTAAAGGCTGAAGGGGCAGGGTGAGGAAGCAGACACCAGAACCTGGACAGAAACACTCACAGAGGTGCTGCCTGACAGGAGCAGCGACCACAATTTCAGGGCTGCAGCGAATCAAAAGGAGGGACCCCACTGTGGGTAGATATTATGACCTCCCTCTTCTCTCTGCCTCCAATCTCTGGGCTCTCCCCTTGCTAAACTCAACTAGAAACCAAAGGGAAAGGAACTCACTGAGGTCGTGCATAAAAGTCAGTTTTCTGGGGCACAGAGCAGAGTGGAGAGTGTTTGGATAAAGAGGAGCATGGCGAAGATGCCAGGTGCAGTACCTCAAAAGAAAGCATACTAGGGAGTGTGAAACCCTTACCACCATCATCACACAGAACAGCAGCTGAAGGCTGTGCCACACCCACTCATGGCAGCACCTGATGCTAAAGCTAACTGCAGACTCCTACCAGCAACTTTTGAAATGACACAACCTTGTCCAGAGAAGTAGTTCAACAATAAATTCACAGAGGTACTTATCAAATATTTATGGAGCACCTATTCCATGAAAGAAATGATACTTTACTTTAGCCATGCAGTGAACGTCTTGATGTATTTTATGTTAAACTTATGTTTTGCTGGTTTTATAAAGCCCTCATTGCTATTTTCCTAAAAGAAACAAAAAATAAATAAACTACAGAAAAGGAAAACATCTCAGATTTTTAAAGTGGAAAGATATTAAGCTTTAATTGCACATACTCATGGCCTATAGCAAAAGTAGCCTTTTAAAAATAAAATACATGATTTTCCAGTTAGGTTTTACCTCTCTCTTGGCAAACAAATATATAATGTGCTTTCAGGTGGCCTGAAACAAATGGGTTGAAGAATAGCTTCATTTTTCAACTTCCACACAACTAACGTCAGTTCTACTAAACTGAAGAAGTTCTCAGGAGGCATCATGCGTGACTGCCATTCTCTACTCTACGGTTACCTTCAGTGGGTAACCAATGAGAGATATTTACATTTCCCCATATCCATGTGCACTTTTCATCAGCATAAATGAAGAATAAGCAAGAGTCTCTTGAGTTCTCTGGATTAGTCATGGTGCTTTGTGGCATGGGGAATGTTGTGAGCTCCTAGGGATACACCAGGTTATTTCAGAGGCACATGGCAGATATTAGGTGGCACTAAATAACATCAAACCACAAAACAAGAACCTTATTTTCCAATATTTTTCAAGCACCGAAGTCTCAGCCAGATATTGGCCTGTCAGTGACACCCTCTAACATCTGCCAATCCCTCTCTTTGCTGGGGAGGGGTGGCCTTAGACTTGGAGTCCTCAGGCATGGGCCTCTCTTATTTTCACTTATCGATTTTAACGGCTTTCATTTATATCAAAGGATATTGGTTTTCTACTTAAGATGGTTTATAATTTTCTTTTGAAAATTTAGTAGAAAAAATGAATTCAAGGGAAAATATTTATATATTTTCCCTTAAAAAGGTGGCACATAGATATGGCAAAAATCATTAAGGTAGTATACAAATGACTAAAGTACAGAAACAACTGATGTAATACTAAGTACACCTCATGAGTTAGGAAAACCTAGGTTTTAGTTCTAACTGCCATCAAATAGGCAAAATGACTGATTTCCTTACTTTATAAAAAACAATTCTCTCAGTGAAGGTAGTAGCTCTCTGGTCAGATGGCTGCAGCTCAAAGAGAGTAATAAAAATTCAGTGAAACTGCCTTGTAATCTGAATCCTATCTTGTTCATAATATGACAGAGATGATTATGATAAATGAATATGCATTAAGGTTTGAAGATTTATATTACTAACAGGATGAAAATATGGGAATATACATTATGAAGGTAAGGTAAAAGGTGGTCTCCTTATCTGCTGGCATCAGGTCTAACAAGGGGGCCTTTGGCTGTCACTAGAATAGGAAGAGAAAAACCTCTGATTCACGGAAAGCCTTCACTAAGAGTATCCCAGGGTCATCCAGGCAGGACTAAACTACAAACACAATTGGTCCTGGGATGTGGATCCCCTTGATGTTGGTCTGGTAAAAATACTGCATATTCTGCAGTACTGATCAGGGAAAACACTTTCAATAGTTACCTCCTGTGTGAACTGTAAATCTTTTAGATGTTTTAGTTCAGTCTTATTTCATCCCAAGTCACCCAAAACCACAAACTCTAACCCCTTGAAAAATTTACATTTATGTTCATGCTCCTTTCAAGTTAAGACCTCAGGAAGCATTAAATCAACCAACGTATGCTGTCTTTTTTCTTCTTACACATATGAATGTGAAGCCCAGTGCCTGGGTGCACTCACACCCACTTCCACACATGCCTACATAGCCCTGCTCCCTGCGCCTCCCCGCAAACCCACCCCACGGGTGGAGCAGAAATGAATGCTGCTGGGGGGCCCTTCCAGGAAGAGGTGTTTGAAACAAAGCATTCAGGCCTTCTGAATCCTTCCTTACACTCTTGCTTTGCTAAATCCCACATGTCAGCAGTCTTCACTTGGGAGCTAGGGTCCTTTTCCTATCCACTGTTGTTTACTTGTTTTAAAAATATTTCTACAATGCATCCATTGTTCTCCATTCACTATATAATTGTATAATACGTTGGCAAGCAACTGCTCCTCAATGAATAAAAGTGTGTTTTACTAAAGAATAATTGGAGCTGCTTGGCACGGGAGCCAGCCTTGCCCAGCACCAGCTGATATATGTGGCAAACATGGCTGTCCTCTGCCTCTGCCTTTGCTGAATATACAAGTAGTCAGTCACTGTTAACTCTAGGAGCTCAGTTTTAGGTACACAAGACATAGAAATGGTTTTTTATGCTGTATGATTTCATTTATGAATTTCTTTAGATTTACTAAGTTGCTAGAATTACAGGAAACAAACAGACTTTAATTTTACATAAGCCATAAAGTTTAGAGGAAACTTCCAAAGGAAAGGTTTCAAACATGCCATAATGGGTAGTAGCAGGTTCTAGAGCTTGCAGAGTATGCATACAATATAAGGACTGGACCTGTAAATGTAAGTACTGTAAACACTGAACAATATGGGTCAAATGGCTTCTGTGCTCCTTATTCTAACTGAATCCAGTTTCACAAACAGACTTGTTTGAAGACAAAGGGCAGAATGTAGTTTTATATTTCATGGTCTCTCAAAGCATATCTGTACATTTTTGGGTGACTGCCCCACCCTTATCCCCTTCTCTGGGAATCTGTTCTGCCCTTACTTGACCTTACATATGATGAGGGTAGGGGAGACCTTACATGTGATGGAGCAGGGTTGAACAACTGATGGAAGGGAGGCTCATCCCTATGCTGGCTAGAAACCTACAAGTTGTATTTTGTTTAAAAAGATAAGTTAAACTAATTAGATTGTTCTGCCAGGACTTTGGAATTCAAAAAATGGAGAAGGTATTGCTAGGGTTGCTAAATCGTCAGATTATATAGATTAGCTTTGGGCACTGCAGGGTCCATTGCGGCCCAAGGACAAGCAGAACAAGCTGGTCTACAGATCTGGAAGAATGCAGTAGACAGACACAAGACTCAGAGTCTAGCTCTGGGTCTACAGACTTAGATGTAGAGAGTGGGCTTCGTTCCTCATGGCTTTCTGGCTCCCAAGAGGACTCCCTCATCACTCTTTCCTGTTTTTAGATTGTATGAGATCTATTTTACAGCAATAAACTCTCTTTTTCTGAAGTGTCTCTGATAGGTTTCTGTTGCAATACTAATGATTATAGCAAGAATGTCTATGGCAATATAAAGTAATATAACACTAAGCTAAATTAAAAAAAAAAGACTTGCAGGCCTTTGGATGACAAACTCAACACTTGAAGGATGACAGTTTGGAAGAATCGCCAAGATGCTGTTATTTGCTAGGGTTACATAAAAAATACTACGTGTAGGGTTTTAAAAAATCACGTGCACAAGGCCAGGATGGCGGCAAACCAGAGAAACCAAAGGAGTCAATATCTGATCAGTGTACTATGTCCTGGTTGGACCACATCTGGAATATCTGTCTATTTCTCCACCAGTAAGACAGGGCTGATGGGCTTGTTTTGTCCATTTACAAATACTGCTGTGAGGCACAAATGAAGAAATGTGTGTAGTAACCCTGAAAACAGCAATGCCCCTAAAAATACTGCGTGTATTATTATTAGGTGGTCAAGAAAACTCCTACACTAGCTCACCTGAATGGATTTTTGTAAAAGTCTCTTTCAATTCCAACACTATTAAAAAAAATCTAGTTGAAATGCTTTTTTAAAAATTAATTTTAGGGAGTGGGGCTGATAAGCAGAAATGGCTGGACTAGGTATCAACAAAGTCTTTTGCCCACCACCCCAATAAACATTTTGGGTAGAAAACATTTCTGAATTGCTGCTCTTTAAATACAATGAATAATTATTCACCTGGGGAGACTATTTAAGAAGGAAGAAAAACATGCACCTAATAATTCCTTAGTGAGTGGTAGACGAAGTGGAGGCTGGTGTTTGGTCCTTCTGATGCATGTGGTCTTACTGCCCAACAGCTGCGGGCTCTCCAGGCATCACAGGTGTAGCCTTGAAACCGCAGCACAAAGGAAGAAACAAATGTACTGGCTCCAAGGGACCACGTCCTATGACCCTCTGCATCCCAGGACCCAGCTTAAAGTGTGGACAGTGCTCATACGGAACTGTTGGGAACTGAATTTGGCCCAAGGGTAGCCTTTTAAAGTGCCTTCAGCCAAGCACGGTGGCTCACGCCTGTAACCCCAGCACTTTGGGAGGTCAGGGCAGGTGGATCACCTGAGGTCAGGAGTTTGAGACCAGCCTGGCCAGCATGGTGAAACCCCGTCTCTACTAAAAAATACAAAAATTAGCTAGGCATGGTGACAGGCACCTGTAACCCCAGCTACTTGGGAGGCTGAGGCAGAAAAATCACTTGAACCCGGAAGGCAGAGGTTGCAGTGAGCTGAGATGGTGCCATTGCACTCAAGCCTGGATGACAGAGCAAGACTTTGTCTCAAAAAAAAAAAAAGAAAAAAAAAAAGAGAGCCTTCTATATCCTTGGAGGTAGAAGGAAGTCAGATAGACACAGAGCTAAACTGACTTAAGTGAAAAACAGAGCAGCTGCTATCAGCTCTGTAACTAAGTGAATGAGGGCACTCGGAAGAACAGGGCTGTGACTGGCTGGGTAGGAGTGGGGAGGGTGACAGGGCCTCTGGGAGGAGGCAGGGCAGATGGTGATGCTTCAGGGGAGTGTGGCAGAAATGCCGGTGGCAAAACCCTGAGACTCTTTCATCTAAATGGATGTGTTAATGGCTCCCAGGGAGTGGGTATAAGAGGGCTTAGCACATATGCCTTCATCTACTGTACTGGCTGTAAATAACCCATGTGCTTGTCTGTACCATCTGCTTGGTGTGCACTTTGTGGAACTGTGTGAAGAAAAAAAGTTTGGGGAGAAATGGCTAGAAATACTTTAGTTGTATAGTTAGAAACAAAATATGCTTACACAGCTAAATTATCACACTTCCTTTATAGGGGGTAATTAAATCAGAAATGTTCCTTTTTCTTTGAAGGGAGGGAGGCTGGACAGCAGGCGGCTATAAAGTTTCCAGAAGGTCAAAGAGCAGGTCACAGGCACAGAATGAGGCCAGAGACAAGTCTCCTACCACCAGTGTTAATCAGTCTTGAGTTAGTCACACTTAACCAGTCTCAACTGCAAATTCTTCAACTATAAATGAGGGTGTGTCACCTACCTTCCTCAGCGTAGTGTTTTGAGAATTAACTAATATCTAAAGCATGAAGTTCTTTAGATAAAAGACATCATGAGCATACTAAATATTTTTATGGAGATAGTCATGCCCTCTATAAAGTGCCAAGTAGACATTATACACAACTGTTGCCCTCACGTATACATTGAGATTGCCCTCCTGGTTCTTCAAAATTATATAAACAACATAATTAATGCATTCATTAAACAACTACTGAATGAGCATTTACTATGCTATTTACCTCTAATTTTAAACCTATAAGTGCAATTGTGTTGTAAAATCATGGACTTACTGTCTTGCAAGTAATTTCTAAAATACAAAGTTGGATTTGTTTTTAAAGTTAAATAATTGATATTTTCCCTCTTCTATATTTGTGATTATTTGTAATTTAATGATTTTTCAAATAGTTCAAAGAGCTTCCCCACCCAACCCAGTTGAACTTTACCAAGGCCTAACTCACAGCGATTTAAACAAGATATTAAACTCACCACCAGAGAACCCAACAGCTTCAGGAAGACTCTACACAACACAGCATGAGCAATGACTCCAGCTAATGAAATGCAAACTTGAGAGAATAATCATACTGCACTAGCCTCATTTACAACTATATCTCATCTTGACAATATTCCCAGAAAGAATGTAGGTCACATCCTGATAAATGAAATCCCAGTGTTTCTCAAATACTTTTTATGGCCTTCAACTTTCATTTTATTGGAATGTGCTTGTAAGAAAGAGGTATTGAGTGCTGTGGTTAAGAGCTAGCATGAAGGACTCCAACAGACTCCAGACCATAATGAGAAGTTGCAGACTTAAATCGGCTACTCTACCTCTCTAGGCCTCAGTTTTGCTGTCTACAAAATGGAGGTAACAATGACCCCTATTTCACAGGATTTCCGAAAAACAGCAGTGAAATATTAAAGGTCTTAGAAGTGCTGGATAAATGTTGGCTATTAACAGAGATCCTCACTATGTGGTAAGGGAAAGTGCATGGATGCCAGAGTGTCCTCAAAGAGCTGTGACTTGAAACTTGCAAGTGGGCTGAGGACGGATGGGGAGCCCTTGCTACCTCTAAGTTCCCATGGCTCTGACGCCCTTGCCAGGCAGAAGGCACAGAAGTATCAAGAAACCCGAGGGAGATGGGTCTTCTCCCAGATCTGTCCCAGCAAGATATGAGCTGAAGTACAGAGTTCAGACCACCCTGGAACCAGCACTAGCAAACCTTAAATTTCTCAGTGTCCCAACGCCAGAGTGCTTCACTGCTCTCTTATGTTCACTTTGTAAAGAGAAAGTACATTTGCTCTGGAGGAGTTGAAAAGCTAAAGGGACGCTACACCAACAACTGACTTCAAACACTATCCCTATTCAACATTTTAGAAATAGGTCAAAAGAGTGGGGAGAAAACAAAACCTAACATTTGGGTAAACTTTCAGAATTGGCTCTGGTTTTATGAGTTGTTATAATTCCAAAGACAAAAGTGAGAAGGAGAACAATAAAAATGATAAAGCCATTTTCATTGATGAGGTCCCAGACTCTTACCCAAAACAAAACAAAGCAAAAACCTGAAGAAAAAGATTTTTTCTCACTGCAAGCTTCTAGAATTTCCTAGGAGAAGAATAAAGAAATGAAGTTCGGGCTGGGCGTGGTGGGTCACACCTGTAATCCCAGCACTTTGGGAGGCCAAGGTGGGTGGATCAGAAGGTCAGGAGTTCGAGACCAGCCTGGCCAACATGGCGAAACACTGTCTCTACTAAAAATACAAAAATTAGCTGGGCATGATAGCACATGCCTGTAGTCCCAGCTACTCAGAAGGCTGAGGCAGGAGAATTGCTTGAATCTGGGAGGCAGAGGTTGCAGTGAGCCGAGATTGCAGCACTGCACTCCAGCCTGGGTGACAGAGTGGGATTCCATCTCAAAATAATAATAATAATAATTAAAGTTCTAAATTAAATACAGGTAAAATTTGATCTCTGTTAATGAAAAGTTGGAAATAAGAATCTGAAATGGAAAAAAAATTATAATTTTATATACATAGTATAGAATAATATATACTGTGTAGAATTAAGATCGATTGAACCCCCGAAAGCGGAGATTGCAGTGGTCTGAGATCACACCACTGCACTCCAGCCTGAACGACAGAGCGAGACTCCATCTCAAAAAAAAAAAAAAAAAAAAGCTGTGTATAACGTTTACCTCAAGCCAAGCATGTGTGAGGCATTTTATATGTATCTGAATTAATTCTCACTAAAATTCAGCAAACAAAAAAAAGAAAATATTATATAAACCTAAATTATGAATTTCACCCAACGACAAACATAATAAATGTTAAAAAATATATATTTGGTCTGAGCCTTTAAAACAACTCAATACTTGTTCCATAACAAAAAGTGGGAGATGGCAATAAAATAAAAATAATTCATTTTCCATTAAAATGAATTCACATGGAAGTTCTGTATATGGGGTAGAAATGCAAGCAAGGATTTGACTGTTGAACACATCTGCATGAATGCCGAGAACAGGCGAGTTCTCAACTTTCAAAAAAATTATAAAATGTAATTCCTGGATAATCTCAAATAGGCAAGG
The DNA here is from genome assembly GCA_963573385.1 of Cacajao melanocephalus. Lineage (NCBI taxonomy): Eukaryota > Metazoa > Chordata > Mammalia > Primates > Pitheciidae > Cacajao > Cacajao melanocephalus. Next base: position 6,771 of record CAUYLG010020954.1, on the reverse strand, counting down.
CAGGTAAGTTGGTGAATTCACAGTTCTGCATGTGTGTATGTACACAGGTGTGCTTTAAAAAGATTTCCTGATAGGCTCCTTTGAAGAGCTGGTTTCCCTTAAAACAGATTTAATAAATAAAAATTTAATTTTGATAGTATTCAATAACACAACCATCTCATGAAATGCAGCTCAATCACACCGGATGAGAGCCAGAGAGCTGAGAAAGATTCAGAGCAGACACCTGTTCAGGTAGTTCACATTCAGTCAGCCTAGCAACACCTCCATCTTCTCCAGGAATAGAAGCAGCAGGAAATGGCTCCAGCTTCAGCCTCCTGCCACCTGTAAACTGTTTAAACATCTTCCTAAATAACAGAAAATGGTCATATTATTTCTGATTGCATAACAAGCAGCAGATTTGAACAATGAATTAGGAAGAACTGAAATGTTTATAGTTTTGTCTAAAATGTCTTTCAATTATACTATTCATTCCAATAATAATTTTATTACAAATAAATAGCAACACAAAGAAAATTCCCCATTAAACCAGTACAAAAAAAATAAATCTAGGTAACCACTCCCTCTCATTGTTAGTAACTAAGTATACACATTTGCTGAGATTCAAAATGCTGTATGGTCTTAGTATGGTTCCTTTTTTATAAAATATATAACTAGAGGAAAAAAATACTAGAATAAAATACTCCAAAGGCCAGAGACATTGGTCATCTTTGAGGAGCAGAGCTTCGGGAAAGGAATTATATTCTGTCCTCTGAGTACTTCTTCTTTTTTCTTTTTTGAGACAGGGTCTCTCTCTGATGCCCAGGCTGGACTGCAGTGGTGTGATTATAGCCCACTGCAGTATCAACCTGGGTTTCAAGCAATCCTCCTACCTCAGCCTCACATCTGGGACTAGAGGCTTGTGCCACCACACTGACTAATTTTTGCAGTTTTTGTAGAGACGGGGTTTTGCCATGTTGCCCAGGTTGGTCTTGAACTCCTAAGCTCAAGCAATCTACCTGCCTCAGCCTCCCAAAGTGCTGGTGTAACTGGGTTTTTTCTTGAGTGCCAGTGAGGCACAGCTCCCCTGAGAGAATGCTGTGAGTTCTTGGCCTCCAATCTCATAAAGAATAAGCGGTGAGGCCACTGCAGGTGCACCATATGCTCGTAAAAGTAAATATCAGACCCAAGAAGTGTTGCAGAAAGGTGATTTTATTTAGGTAGAGAAAAGAGAAGGAAAGGAGAAGAAGCGAAAAGCTTCCATGAGGAGTGTGGAAGGGAATTCCAGAGGGGAAATCCCAGGGGTGAAAAGGAGCTCCCACCATGTGGGAGGGGATTCCAGAAAGCTGGAAATCCGGTGTGGGTGAAGGAGCAGGGGAATTTATGCTGGGAGAAATTCCCACCTTCCCAAGTTCCTCTGGCCAATGAAAGGAGTTCCTTTAAACTTCCGCTGGGGTGATTGACTCTTAGTTTCTTCCCGCGCCCACGGAATTCAAACACAAACCGTTAAATCTCCCGGATGGAGAGAGATGGGAGGGGGGCATGGCGCTGGGAAATTCTTGCCCCTAAAACTACGCCTCCTCATGGACCCGGAAAGAGAACACATTCCCTCACTGGGATAACAAGTGTGAGCCACCATGCTCAGCATACCTGTCTTGTTCAGCTACTGCTGAATTTCACTTGTGGCCAGAAAATGAACAGTATTTTTCAAAAATTTAAATGCTACACAGCTAGGTGACAAACTAAATGGAGATCATATGTTTTTAGGCATTTACCTTTAAGATTTTCTTTTTTAAAGTACTCCTTAAATGCCTTTTTTTTTCTTTTATGTTCTCAAAAATATGGCATTTATTGAAAAAAAAGGCAATTAATCAAGTCATAAAAATTTAAACATATTTAACTCAAAGGGTAAATCTTCCTTATGAAACACTAACAACTAGAGTAAAAGTTCTGATAATAGTTACATGATGCTAAAACCAACTAGATTTAAATCAGTATTAATATTTATACAACATTCTTTCAGTGAGGATTCAGTTGCCTGAAATAGACAACCTGTCACTAATTCTAACCTGACCCTGAAGAAGAAAGCGAAAAAAGATCTTCCTTTTTAAGAGAAATAAAATTAAGACTCAAAGAAAATTGTACTCCATAGATCAAACAGAGGTCACAATTTCTTAGTAGTTAAAACTCCCATTCCAAGCACACTAAAAATCAAAGAAATGTAAGTTAAAATTGCAGAGTGTCATTTTTCACCTATCAAGTCTGCAAAGATGATAACCAATAAAAAGTATTATTATGAGAATATGGAAAAACTAGCATCATCTGACACTTTTAGTAGAGAGTGTTTAGGCAAAAAATACAGATCAAACTTCAAAATGTGCAAACTCCTTGACCACCCAATTCTCTTAGGAACTTATTCTAAGGAAAAAATAAAGTATTCAAAGACACATGTTGCAGTATTGGTTGTTCAATGCAGTGTTGCTTCTAACAAAAAAAATCAGCAATAATCTAAATATCCACAGATAGAGGAGTCTGCTGCTGCATCCCCAGAATTTAGCATAGTGTCTACTACATGGTAAGACAGAAAATAAATATTTTACTGAATAAATGTCACCATGAATAAATTAACAGGATATACACATACAATTGAATTTTATGTGGGCATTAAAATTTTGATGTAAGATTATATTCAATAACATAGAAAGGAGTGATCAAAATAGATTATAGATTAGCTTATGGAGTACAATCCCAATTACATAAAATCATATATTTCTACCTGTGTACATAGGTGGGATTTGGATAATTTTCACCTTTTTCTTTATATTTTTCTATATTTTCATTTTTCTTTAAATAGCAATGATATATTTTCTATTTGGTTGGGGGAAGTCCTATTCTTTAAATTTTTATCCCAACCACTCAAGCCATAGAAAATAATATTATTAAGTAACAGATAACATTCACAGGATAAAGTTTAAGACAATTTCTTTCCTCTTCATTTCTCAAGTACTATTGTACTAAAAGCCCTTTTATCCTGCAAGTTACTCCTATAATATGGCCAAAACTAAATGAATACAAGATGTATCCATTTTAAAGCAGTTGCAATAAATGCCCTGGTAGCTATTCCACTGAAAAAAGACTCTCCATGCATGCTATTTCACTGGCTTGATTGTCTATGTCCACAACCCTTCTGAACCCAGCCTTGTTAACTTTCTGGCAAACTCTCATGACCCAAGGATGCTCCCCTGGACTCTGTGTGCATCCAAGTGCATTCACCATCAATGGACTCCATCTGTCAGCTCTGCACACAAAGACCTCAAGTTATTTGGCAAAGATACATTGCTTTTCTTAAATGCTGGATTGAGTTTAAAAATGGACAGTTTGGGTTAATAACTAATGGTTTCTGGTTATTATTGTTTTCAATCCAGGAGAACATTTTTATAAGTATCCCTAATAAACAAATGACAAAGTGTCTCTCTTTGGATTCCAACAAGAGCAGCGTGATTCCTCCATTGGGGCACTGTCTGGTTACAACAGTGCCTGGCTGTGATTCTGGCCAGCCTCTGAAAGCAAGAGTCAGGGCCAACAAATGCTGCATCTATGCACATGTGCCCTGAAGAATCAGCTAACTGTGAGAATGGCAAAGAGCACACAGATGACCTGAAGACTGACAGCCCTCTTCCTTTGGATGCCATTTATTTGAATTCCAGAAATCTGCTGACAGTTATCTCATGCCATGCCAATGCAGGGGTTCACCATGCCAAGAATAAGCTATATATTTCGGTCTTGCAGTATTTCCCCCCAAATAATCCTGCACAGAAAATGGCAAAGTGAAGGGTTAAAAGAAACACAGATGGACCACTGGGAGAAAACCCACACATCTACCGCTTCGCTTTGTGCAATTCCTGGGTGCAACATCAATCTAGGTGGGTGCTGAGCACAGCAGCAGCACACACCCAACACACAAAGCATTCTGAGTACCTCAGGCATGAGGGTGGCTGGGTTGATCTGATGAAGCTGATTATGGACTTAACGTTGTAAATACTCTTTTTACAAAAGGCATGTTTGTATATGAAGACAACCCTATGAGCATGAGTTCTGAGTTGTTTTCAATGGTAATGATCACACACGTTAGATGTTGGTACCACTAATTTGCAAGATGCTTGGCCAACCTGGTGGACTGTGCTGTTCAATGCCCACAGCCCACCCCAGGGGCCCAGCTCCCTTCATGGTAACGAGTACCTAGTCTGCTGCCTTGCTGCTGCCACTGCTGACTAGCTTTCTCTGATGCTGCTGTCATGTGCATCTACCCAAAGACGCCTGCCTTTGAGCCACAGCTATTTCCTGAGGGATGTAAAATTCAACAAACTGCAAATAAACAACACAGAACATGATCTCATGCTGTCATGCTGCTGTTTCTCTAAATTGTAGCATCATGGCAGCTCCCTGATTTACAACATCATTTGACCCTCAGATTTCTCTTTTGGTTACTTCTCCCCTTGAGTTCCATCAGCTTCCTCCATTGCCTTACTATGTCTCTCTTGAACCATCCAGCTCTGCCTCATGCCACTCAGACTCTGGCTCTCAAGCTCACCAAACTGCAAAAAATGTTCCTGAAAAGTTTACCGGCAACCTCTTAACTTCACTGTTCTTATCCCCCAGGACCTGACATTTAACACTGTCAGCAGCTCTCCTCACTAGTCTTGGCTATGTTTGATCATCTTTTCTCACCCAAACTGCCTCTTTCCATTCCCTGCTTCAGTTGGATGCCCAGAAACTCAGAGACAGTTGTGTCTCCCTCTCTACTCTCCCCTTCATGCCCTATATCCAGGCCCAGCTTGCCATCAGCAATCCTGGAGATTCAGACTTCAAAAAGGCTTGTAATTTTCATTAAGATTTAGTGCAGACAAAATAAAACAACATTCCCGAAAGGAGTCTATAAACTATAGTACATCTATAAATACAAGGTATCAGTATGGGCATAATCATTTTATTCCTTTTCTGTTCCTTGTTGAAGTCACTCAAATTCTTATTCCAACATTTAAATCCTTCCATAATATGAACTCACTTTAAGTCTCCAACTAAATCTTGAATTGCTGTTTCATGACAGTCCCTGAAATAGAATATTCTTTCCTCTCTGAACCTGTCTTTAAAACACAGTACTTGGACCGCCTTCCCTAAGACCATGACCCATATTAAATTGACTTTCAGCCACTCCATTAACCCCTTAGGCAGATTTTTAACTAGTTTTACAGATGTAAGGACTATAGAGCTCTTTGTATCGTTTGCATTTTCCTGTTTCTTCACTACCTAGTTTGTGTTTGTTTATAAATGTTTCTCAAATTTGTGCAAGCAGGGATCATGGCTTGATATGGACTGTTAGTGACCAATGGACTTCATCTCATTATTGATCATAAATTAGTCTCACCTCCCCCACTTTAAAAAATACCCAAATAAATTTTTAAAATATTATTCTCAAACACTCACCCTTGGTGTCTCATGCAGAGGGTCTGGCGATAAGAGAGTTATTAAGAATATTTAAAAGTCTCATTTCAACTCAAGAATGAGAAACTCATCCACCCCTGACAAAAACAGCTTAAGAATAAATTTCAAATACCCAAGTGTTATTTTCTTCACTCCACAAACCCGGGAACATTACAGGACCATGACACAAGCTTGGATGACATCCCATGGCTATCAGATGATAGATGTTTTTATTGGTTTCTCCTTAATCGGGGCTGTTAACAGCGCATGATACTGAATGGGAACCCTTAGCAAGAAAGCTCAAATTGTATCTGACAAGGCTCACTTCATAAACCTCAACTATTTTCCTACTGAAGAGATGTTGTGTTAAGGCAATTCTCTTTATATAACCATTATGCATTTATATTCCCTTTAAAGATAAATGATACTTTTACGAAGAATGAATTGCATACAACATACTGTTTTGGTGAGATGCCAAAATATGCACTCATTCAAAATACACAAAACAGAAAACAACCAGCCACCAATACTTCTCCTATCCAAAATAAATTGTGTGTAGAATTCTCTTTTGAATAGTATGGTGATCTTAATGAGAAAGGCAAAATTGATATATTACTATTAGGAAATGACCTAAGAGATTAACTATACCCTATAATAATTACACTAAAATGTTTACTATAGAGCTTAGGATATTTACATTTGAATTTAAATTATGATATAATTTAGTATTCTTTGCATAATATAAATTGGGATGATCTAACTGAATGGGAAAAAATGCCAAAATTCATTCACTGAATTTACAGGTACGTATAGACAAGGGAACATGAAGACACTATTGTTACCAGCTCAGAGTCTTAGGAAAAACAGACACAATTATAAAAAAAAAAAATGATATGAGCACTGGAATTATTCAAAATGCTATGCTGGGAAACACCAACGTTTAAGTAGCTGGCAGATCATAAAACAGGTAAGGTAGAGGATTTACATGGACCAGGATCAGTAACAGTGGTTATAAAATGATCCTATTCATGTTAAACAACAACAAACAAGCCAGGTTACATGGAAAAGGGTCGGGAAAAGACAACTCACCAGGGTTTAACGATGATTAATTAAGTCTGAGAAGGAGAGTGGGAAGGAGGATACTTTATTTATTTATTTATTTATTTATTTTTATTTTTGAAAGAAAGAAAAAGAGAGGAAAGAAAGTGAGAGTGAAAGAAAGAAAAAAGAATGTAAGAGAGAAAGAAAGAGGAAGAGAAAGAGGGAGAGAGAACGGGATTCTTGTTCTATTGCCCAGGCTAGAATGCAGTCTAA
>CAUYLG010020953.1:52500-67689 GCA_963573385.1 Cacajao melanocephalus | reverse complement strand
TTTCCTCAGATTTTAAATTTTATAACTTTTATTGAAATTTTATTCATGCTATGAGACAAATGTTTTCTAAGAATTTTTGGGGAAAATATTCTCATTTAAAACAAAAACATAGCAATTAATGCTATATATATATATATATATCTCATATAAATATATATATTACATATAAATATATGTGACATCTGAAGAGCTTACTTTTCTATTGCTCCCTGAATAGTTTCTGTTTCCTCTGCATTTAAAATTTTTAATATTATTTTGGTCTTTTTTTTTTTATAATGGCAAAGGCTCTTTTCAAATCCATGTCAATCCTTTTTCTGTTTATATTTAAGCCTGAGGCACTAAAATGCCGTTTGAAAATTCTGTTTATGCAGGTGACTGGTGGTCCCCGGCACTTTATAGTAGCGTTAGCACTAGGGAACCTGCCAGTTTGATGGGAGGATTTCTAAATGTGGTATCTGTGAATCTCTTCTTTGAGGCTAGTCAGTTTCTCTAGAAAGGATTCTTTAGATTTTCTGCTAGCGATGTTGTCAGTGTTGCTCCCAGCATTCTCGGAGTCAGTTTGTTAAGGCCGGCTGTTGTTTCACTATGCAGCAGGTCAATTTCCACTTGATCCCACTTTTTAAAGTACAGCTTTCCACCTAACCCTGGCCCCTTCAGCTGTGCTTTTTGTCTCAGAGTCAAGTCAGTCTACGTCAAGGTCTCTTGAGAGTAAACCTCTAGTCTTCTGTTGTGATGAACGAGGAGAACTGCCTGGCTGCATCAAACAGATGAGGGTTTCTTGGACATCTAACTACTACCTATGAAAACTTTCAAACCATTTTCTATGATTTAGTAGTATTTAAAATGCTGCCTTCAGAGGTCAATTAGAGTCTAGTTTTCCTCAGTCAGCTAGGTCAGTCATCACTCCTGTATCTACATTTTAACTTTCAAAGTTTGTTGATACCACTTTTCTAGTGTTCTAACTTGGACTCTCTTCTTTGTTCTTCCAGATTTGTGACTTTTTAATTCCTTTACTCTGTTCTTAGTTAAGTTTTGAGATGGAGCAGAAATAAACATACCATTCAATCTATTGTGTTTTCTGGAGGGTTTATATCTTCTTTTCCCGTTTATATTTTTTGCATATTTTAAAAGCTTCAACTTCAAATAAATTAGTATAATTTAATTTTTTAAATCATGAAAGATGTTAATTTACTTTTGTAAAAACTAAAAATAATAAATATTTATTTAGAATTATTCACATGATTGGGCTGAGGCATAGTATGTGAAGTTAAAATGCAAGAATCATTTGGATGTCTCTTTGTTCGAATAAACAGCCAAATTAATCTCTTCAGGTGAACACAAACTGTGCTAGAATACAGATAGTGTGTTATACAAAGTCTGTGTTATTAGGGTTTTAAAAATTGTTAATAATTGTAGCTTGTGTTGACATTGGATGTTTCAAAAATGAATTCACAAAAGATTTTTTGATGATAAGGTAGGTAGAGAAACTCAAAAAATAATTTTAAGTGAATATTCAATCATGAAACCTTATATATCAGCAAAACACATCTTATCTAGTATTCCTTATTGTTATGAAGAACAAAGTTGTTATTGTATAATAATAGTAATTAAATTCTAAGAGTATTCCTGTGGAAAGATGCAAGATAATAAAAAAGATAGTTGTATTTCACTTCTGATCTATACCCAAACTCTGACATATTAACTCTCTGTGGGTCAATTTTCTTTTTAACTTTATTCCTTTAAAAGTTGATGAATTATTAGTGAAGGGTCAGTCTTTTATCAAAAATTCACCTTTCTACCACTCTCTGCCCTAGACCCCTCCAAACACACGTACATCTTCAACAGCTTGATCTTGTCATGCAGATCTTGGCAACAGCTGAATTCAAACAATACAGCTTTTAATATTTTATCCGTGTTCTTGGAGACATACTATATAGTTCATTACACAGCCTATCAATTTTCTTACTTCCATGAAATATTGATAAGTAAAAGACTAGGTTCAATGTTTTATAATTAAATAAATGTTTGTACTTCTTGAAGAAGTACTATTATTATTATTAACTAATCAGGGCGTTTTCTATCAGTAAAGAAATCTTTATAAATCAAGTCTTTAGGATCCTACATTATATAGTTAATTACAGAAAGGTTAAATTGATGAATTCTTTATTCTGTAAGATTTGATTTTTGTAAAGCATAAGCTTGGAAAATGAAAAAATTTAGAAAGGTGAATATTATAGTATGCTAGTACTATAAAGTCTAAGTTACAAAGAAGGAAGTAAACATGAGAAAGAAATGAAAAGAAAGGAAAATTCACAATACAGATAAGAAAGAATGTTGAAAATTTAAGAAAGTGCTTAATCATTAATAAAACATATTCCATGAAGTGCCCAACTGAGAGATTAAAAGTGAAGAGAGATTTAAAGATAGCTGTGGTGTTAGGGGGCATGGCCATTGGGGCTAGCTCTTCACCAGTAAATTAAAAAATTAGAAAAACTCAAAATAGTCAACTTAGCATTCAACAGGGCTCCATTATTACGAAATCTTTGGTAACTCTGTATAAGTCTGGTCTTCTAAATAGCCTGAAACATTTAAAATGTCATATAATACAGTTTGCAAGACAAAGACTAAAAGGAGTACACTTGGTCAAAGTTTAAAAAGCTGTACTAAAAAAATGTAATATTTTTAGAGGAAAGCAGCTGCCACTTAGTATAATCAAGGAGTTCATTTATAAAAGTTATTCATCAGAGACAAATAGGAAACCACTAAGAAGTACTCAGCTTCTACAAGATATATATCCCAGTTGCTTATGAGACTGTTTGACATTGTTGAGTTCTTTGCTCTTTGGAATTGAAGGGCTTATTAAGTAACAAGAAGCTCTTGTATGGACTATTGCTTTTAATTTGTGATATAAATTTCTGCAAATGACAGCTCAAAGTCAAGCAGTTAACACTATGGATGCTATATTGCCAACATGTGAACAATTTTAAATGCTGCAGCTGATTTATATATTTTAATTTATAAACACTATATTTCCTGTTAGTGTTTAATAGAAATTTAAAATAATATTATTATTAATTTCAAGTTATATTTTTGGTGTCCTTAAAAAGTTTGATAACCATATAAGTAATTGTGTTATTATTTTCACATTTTTTGGCCTAATTTCAGTATAACACTCAATTTAATACAGTGACCTTCAATGTATTTTTAATATCTGGTAGAGGTAGTTCACCTCAAGATTAATTTTTCATAATGACTTGACTATTTGTGATGTTTATTCTAATGTATAACATTGAATGTTTGCAGAACTCTGTACTTTTCTTTTGAATTTTGATGAAAATGACAACAAATGTATGTAGATGCATACAGTAAACTATACATTTTCCTTCAGTTTACTTTTAGCTGCCTACCAGACATAGAATGTAGATTTCTGATTTTCATTAGTTCTAAGTATTTGGTAATTTCACTTAATGGTTTTATTTTAAACTCATCAGTTATTTGCTAGATATTTTAAGGTTACTACATAGATTTTGATTTTCCCTTTTACTTCCTATTTGTTAATTTATATTATTATTGCATTATGGTTAAAGAACATTGCTATGGTTTGGAAATGGTTTGTCTGTCCCCACCAAAACTCATGTTGAAATTTGATCCCTAATGTGGCTATGTTGGGAGGTGGGGCCTAGTTGGAGGTGACTGAGTCACAGGAGCCGATCCCTCAGGAACAACTCTGTACCATTCTCCAAATAGTGAGTGAGTTATCATCCTGTGAAACTGGATTAGTTCTACAGGAAATGGAATAGTTTCCACAAGAGTGGGTTGTTATAAAGTCAGGGAGCTTCTTGGGTTTTTCCCTTTTGCACTGCCCACTTTCCCTGTGACCTTCCACCATGCTGTGATGAAGCATGAAAGCCCTTAGCAGATGCTGAACAGATGCTGGCACCAGCATCATGCTTCTTGTGCTTCCCAGCCTACAGACCTGTGAGTTAAATAAACCTCTTTTCTTTATCAATTATCCAGCCTGAAATCTTCTGCTATAGTAACACAAAACAGACTAAGGAAAACATGGGATGTTGGTTTTCTTGACCTTACCAAGATATCCTTTGTCAACCACTTGTACATTTTTTTTTATTTTTTGTACATTTTATTTTTTGTACATTTTCCTTATTTATATTAAAAAACCCATGTTTTTGCTGTAAGAATGTAGCTGTCAAGTTTACGAACATCAGTTATGCTTTTAAACATTGTATATCCTTACTTGGCCTATGTATGGATCCTCTGTCATTTTCTGGGCATAGTGTTATCTTCTCTCACTAAATTTGTTATTTTCTCCATGGTTATACAAAATCCAGCTTTATACATTTTAAATCTCTATTGTTAGCTGTAAACATGTTTACAAGCATAATATCTTCTGGCTCAAGTGTTACTTTTATCATGATATGATACCTAGATTTATCTTTTATTAAGTTTTTAGTATGAATTTTCTTGAATCTAAAATTGCAACAGGCTTTTGTTTTACTTTTGATGTATTAAATAGTAGAATTAAGATAGCCAAATGATGAACTAATAAACTAGAACACTGGTAAACACTCTTTTTGAAAGCATCATCAATGAAAAATATTAGCTATTTATCTAAATAACAGTGATATAAAATATGAAATTAAACATGTTAATATTAATATATAACTGTATAAACAAGAAAGAAATATAAATGGAAGAGAATAAAAAGATAGTAAAAATTAAAGAAAAATGAATGTTCATAAAATAAAATAGTTCATGGATACTAAACAGATATTTTTTGTGCTTACACCTAAATAAAATTTATAAAGTTTAAGAAAAGACTATTGCTTTAGGTCAATTATATGTTTGAAAGTATAATTGGGCTTGCATTTATTTATTTTTAAGTTTTAATTTTTCTTTTTAGAAACAGAGTATCTCTCTGTCACCGACGCTGTAATGCAGTGGTATGATCATAGCTCACTGTCACTTCAAACTGCTGCAATCCTCCCACCTCAGCCTCCTGAGTAGCCAAGACTGCAGGTGTACCACATGACCAGCTGGCTTTTACATTTTTTTTTTTATAAAGATGGGGTCTTGCTATGTCACCCAGTCTGAGTTCTCAAACTCCTAGCTTCAAGCAATCCTCCTTCATTGGCCCCTCTGTGTACTGGAATTACAGGTGTGAGCCATCATGCCCAGCCTGGGCTTACCTTTAAATGCTTGTGTATTAGCAGCTAACGATTTCAAATGAAAATTTCTAATACCATCATCGAATATAAAATAGCTAGCAATAAATTAACAAATGTTGGGCAAGTCTTCTACACTGAACACTTTAAAACGTATCTGAGATGAAATAAAGAAGATCTAAATAAATGAAAAGAAATATTATATTCATAGATTAGCAAACTTAATATCAATATTTTAAGATGTTAGTTCTTCTAAAATTTGTCAAAAGCATTCACTTTTTAAAAGAACATACTTTTAATTATTATGCTTGAGGTTTGCTAAGCTTCTTGTATGTATAAGATGATAGTTTTAATCAAATCTGAAAAAATTCTCAGTAATTATTTCATCAAAAACTATTTTTTTCCTAACGAAGTAGTTTTCTCCTGTTCTTCTGGAAATTCAGTTACGCATGTATTATACACCTGATGTTTCTCACACGTCACTAAATCTGTATTCATCTTTTCAGTTATTGAATTCTCTCTGATTTTTAGATTAATTTCTAGTAATTTCTTTTCAAGTTGACTAGCCCTTTAGTCTGCATTTTCAATTTTATTTTAAGCCAATGTAGTGAGTGTTTTACTTTAAGGTACTTTTGAGTCTTATAATTTCTATTTGTTTTGTTTTTATAAATTACATTTCTCTTCAGAGATTTCTCTCTATTCAGTCATTGCATTTATCCCTCTATATACTATTATATACATAAAACTCACACATAATATTGGTACATATTTATGGAGTATGGTGTGTTATTTTAATACAGGCATACAAAATCAGTGTAATTAGCATATACATCATCTCAAACATTTATCATTTATTTGCGTGGGTAATACTCAAAATCCTCTCTTCTATCTATTTGAAAAATTACAATAAATTATTATTGACTATAATCACCATACATGGCTCTAGAAAACTAAAACTTATTCCTTCTGTCTAGCTGTAATTTTTATGTGTTAATCAACTTTTTCCTATACTTGCCTCACACTTACTATTAACCTCTAGTAACCACTATTCTCCTTACTTCTACATCATTTTTAGATTTCACATATGCATGAAAACATGTATTTATTTTTGTGTGCCTGACTTGTTTCATATAACATAGTCTCCCAGGCTCATGCACGTTGCCATGAAAGACAAAATTTCAATATTTTTTTATGGTTGAATAGTATTCTATTGTGTACATTTTCTTTATCATTTCATCTGCTGATGGACACTTAGGTTGATTTCTTACTTGGCTATAGTGAATACTACTGGAATAAAGGATATGTGCAGATATTCTTTCATTTGGATACATATTTAATAGTATGATTGCTGGAATATATGGTAGTTCTACGTTTAGCTTTTTGAGGAGCCTCTATATTGCTATCCATAATGGCTAATTTACATTTCCACCAAGAATGTATATAAGTTTTTAAAAATATCTGCATCCTTGCTAGTTTTTTTTTTTTTTTGTCTTTTTGATAATAGCCGTTATAACTGGGATGAGAGACTATCTTATTTCGATTTTCATTTGCATTTCCCTACTGATTAGTGATGTTGAGCATTTATTTATAATTGTTGGCAATTAGAATGTCATCTTCTGAGAAATGTCTACTTAGATCTTTTGCCTATGTTTAATTGAAATCATTTGTCTTTTTGCTTTTGAGTTACCTGAATTACCTGTCTATTCTGGATGTTAATCTCTTATTAGATGAATAGTTTGAAAATATTTTCTCCCACTCTTCAGGTTGTCTCCTCACTTTGATGATTGTGTCTTTTCTGTGCAGAAGCTTTTTAGTTTCATATAATCTCATTTGTCTATTTTTTCTTTTATTTCCTGTGCTATTCAGGTATTAACCATAAAATCTCTGTCCAAATCAACATCCTGAAGCATGTCCCTTATATTTTCATGTAGTACTTTCATAGATTTGGAGCTTACATTTAGGTCTTTAGTCCATTTTGAGGTGTTTTTGTGTGTGCATAGTGAGAGATAGGGGTCTAGTTTCATTCTTCTGCATATGAATATCGAATTTTCCCAGCCCCATTCAGTGAAGGTACTTTCCTGTCTTTCATTAACGTTCTTGGCACCTTTGTAGAAAATCAGCTGGTTTTAAACAAATTGATTTATTTCTGGATTCTCTACTCGGTTTCATTGAGCAATGTATGTTTTTTAACGCCAGTATTATGATGCATTGATTAGTTTAGCTTGGTAGTATATTTTGAAGTCAACTAGTGTGATGCCTCCAGCTTTGTTTTTTGGTAAAGAGTGCCTAGATATTTGGGATCTTTTGTGAATCCATCCAAATTTTCTTTGAAGAATGCCATTGGAATTTTTTTAGGGCTTCAACTGATATTGTAGATCACTTTGGGTAGTATGGTCATATTAAGAATAATTATTCTTCCAATCCGTGAACATGTTATGTCTTCCCTCTTTCTGTGGGTATGTCTTCCTCAATTTTATTCATCGGTGATTTATAGTTTTCTTCGTAGAGATCTTTCACCTCTTTGGTTATATTAATTTCTACACATTTTTTTCTAGATTGTAAATGAGATTGCTTTCTTAATTTATTTTTTTAGCTAGTTTGTTACTGATTTATAGAAACACTACTGACTTTTGTATTTGACTTTGTATTCTGCAACTCTACTAAATTTATCAGTTCTAAAAGGTTTTTGGTAGAATTTTTATGTTTTATAATAGATAAGATTATGTCATCTGCAAACAGGGACAATCAGATTTACTCTTTTCCAATTTAGTTGTCTTTTCTTTCCTTCTTTTGCCTAAGTGTATTAGCTATGACTTTTAGTACTATGTTGAGTAAGAGAGGTAAAAGTGGCCATTTTGATCTTGCTTCAGTTCTCAGTGGGAAAGCTTTAAACTTTTCTTCTTCTTTTTTTTTTTTTACATTTTTAAAAATTATATTTTAAATTCTGGGGTACATGTGCAGATTGTGCAGAATTGTTACATAGGTATACACATACCATGGTGGTTTCCTGTCAACTTTTCTTCTTTTAGCATGTGTTTGGCTATAGGTTTGCCATATATACCCTTTATTGTTTTGAGGTACATTACTTCTATATCTAACTTGTTGAGGGTTTTTAAAAATCATAAATATATGTTTTTATCAAATGCTTTATTTGCATTCATTGAGATGATAAAATATAATGTTTCTCCTTCATTCTGTTGATGAGATGTATCATGTTTATTGATTTGCATTTGTTGAACAAACCTGACATTCCTAAGATAAATTCCATTTGTTCATGGGATATACTATTTTGATGTGCTGTTGGATTCAGTTTGCGATTATTTTGTTGATGATTTTTGCATCTATGTTCATCAGGGTTATTGGCCTGTCGTTTTCTTTCTTCGTTGTTTCCTTGTCTGGTTTTGATGTTAGAGTAATACTGGCCATATAGAATGCATTTGGAAGAATTTTCACACCTTTAATATTTTGGAATAGTTTGAGAATTTGCATTAGCTCTTTTTTAAATGTTTGGTAGAATTCATCAGTGATGTCATCAAATCTTGTTCTTCTTTGTTGGGAAATTTTTATTACTGCTTCAATTTCAATTCTTATTATTGATCTGTTCAGGTTTTCTAGTCTTCCTGTTTTAATCTTGGTAGGTTGTATGTTTCTAGGAATTTATCCACTTCCTTTAGGTTTTCTGATTTGCTGGTGTATAGTTGTTCATAGTAGTCTCAAATGATCCTGTGTGTTTCTTTGGTATCAGTTGTAATGTCCCTTTTTTACTTATGATTCTATTTATTTGGGTTTTCTCTTTTTTCTTAGTTAGCTAATCATTTGTTGATTTTGTTTATTTCTTTTAAGAAACAAGTTTTTGTTTATTGAGTTTTAGATTTTAGTCACTATGTTTATTTCTGCTTCAATCTTTATTAATTTCCTTTTACTAATTTTGGGTTTTCTTTGTTCTTGCTTTTCTAGTTCCCTGAAATGGATCATTGGATTGTTTATTTGAAATCTTTCTACTTTCTGATGTTGCTGTTTATTGTTATGAACTTCACAGTTAGTACTGCTTTTGCTGAATCTCATAGATTTAGTGATGCTTTTTTTCTATTTTCATTGGCTTCAAGAAATTTTTAAATTTTCTTCTTAATTTACATTTGGGCCCAAAGGTCATCCAGGCACATGTTGCTTAAAATCTCGGTATTTGTACAGTTTCCAAAGTTCCTCTTGTTATTGATTTCTACCATTATTCCATTGTGATAACAAAAAGGTATTTGATGTGATTTTCATTATTTTTAATTCATGGAGATGTGTTTTATGGTTAGGATATTGTTTGTTCTGGAGAATGTTCCATGTGCTGATGAGAAGAATGTCCATTCTGTCTTTGGTGGGTGAAAAGCTCTGTAAATGTCTATGAAGTTTATTTGGTCTGTAATGTACTTTAAGTCCAATATTTCCCTGTTAATTTTCTCTCTAAATATTTTTTCCAGTATGATAAATGGGACATTGAAGTCCTGACATGTTATACTGAGATCTATTTCCCCCTTTAGACCTAATAATATTTGTTTTATATATCTGGGTGCTCTAACACCAGGTGCATATATATTTATAATTATGACACCTTATTGCTGAATTGATTCTTTCATCAGTATATAGGCTTTATTTGTTTAATTACAGTTTTAGACAAAGTCTATTTTATCTGGTATAAGTATAGCCTCCTGCTCATTTTTGCTTTGCCTTTGTGTGGAATATCTTTTTCATCCCTTCATTTTCAATTTTTGTGTATCTTTACAAGTGAATAATTTTCTTGTAGGCAGCACATAGCTGAGTTTTTTTTAATTTAACTAGTTTTTATCTTTAAATAGGAAATTTATTCTGTACATATTCAAGATTATTATTGATAAATGAGGATTTATTCCTGTAATTTTGTTATTTGTTTCCTAGTTGTTTTCTATAGTTTCTTATTATATTTTTGGTGCATTGGTTTTTCTGTAGTGATAGATTTTCTTTCTTTCTCTTTTTTCATTTGTATATCTGCTCTGTTAGTGATTTTTATGCTTTTCTATGTTTTTGTGACAGCAGCTAGTGTCCTATTGATTCTGGATGTAGGACACTCTTTAGTATTCCCTGTAAAGCCAATCTAGTGTAGACAAAGTTTAAGTTTTTGTTTGTCTGGGAAATAATGTCTTACTTCATTTCTGAAGGACAATGTTCTGAGTGTAGTCTTTTTAGCTGACAGCTTTGTTTTCTTTCAGCAATTTGAATATATCATCTCATTCTCTTCTGGCTGTGATGTTCCTGCTGAGAAATCTGTTGTTAGTCTGATGAGGATTTTCTCATATGTGACTTAATGCTTTTCTCTTGCTGTTTTTTGAATTCTTTCTTTGTCTTTTACAGTTTGAGTATAATTTCCCTTATAGTGTACCTTTTTGAGTTGAAACTATTTGGGGGAGTTTTGAGATTCTTAAGTCTGGATGTTCATATCCCTCTCAACACTTCGGAAGTTTTATTTTATTAAACAGGTTATTTCTGTGCCTTTCCTAGTTATTCTTCTGCATAACACAATGTCCATAATACAACTTCTATAATGCAAAAGTCTGATCACTTAATTGTGTCCCCTAAGTCCTGTAGGATTTATTTATTCATTTTTTTTCTTTTGTTTTATTTACTCGGTTATTTCAAAAGACCTATTTTCAAGTTCAGAGATTCTTTCTCCTGCATCATATAGTTTGTTGATAAAGCTCTCAGTTATATTTCTTATTTTATTCATTGACTTCTGCAGCTCTAGTATTTCTCTTTGGTTCTTTATATTGATATCTAACTCTTTATTGAATTTCTATTAATATCATAAATTCTTTTCCTGATTTTATTGAATTATTTTTCTGCATGCCCTTGTTCTCTAAGTTTCCTTATGATAAATTATTTTAAGTTCATTTTCAGGCAGTTTGTAAATTTCAATTTTTTCAGGTCAGTTACTGGAAAATTATTTTTTTAATGATGTCATATTTCTTTGCTTTTTCATGTTTCTTGTACTCCTGTGTTGATATTTGTGCATCTGATGGAATAGTACCCTCCTCCAATTTTGTATAGAGGCTTTTGTGGGAAAGGAGTTTCATATATAGATTTGGCCTAGGGTGTCAGACAGGTAGGGTGTGTTGGCTTTGTTCTGGTTGGTTGTAGCAGTGTAGTCTGTGTGCAGTTTCTTCAGCTATAGATAACATCATGTAATGACTATAAGTGCTTCAGTGGCTTAGTCTGCGGAGATTTTTGTAGCTGGTCTGTCTACTTGGGCTCTGCTCTCCAGGGGGCAGGGTTGTGAGCTGGTCCTTGCTCTGTGGAAGTGCAGAATTCATCAGCCAGTGGCTCAGATCAAGCACTGCTTCCCTGGGTCAGTGCAGAGCAGGGGAAAGGCAGGAAGATCAACTGATGGCTCAGTTTGGGTACTGCTCCCCTGAGGTTGGTGCACAAGCCTGGGCCACTCGCAGAGGAAGGGAGCAGCTTGTCAACCTGCAGCTGGATTTGAGTACTGCTTCTCTGGGTGCAGGGCACTGGGGGATCCATGCTCCATTAAGCACAGAGCTGATCAGCCTGTGGTTTGGCTTAGGCATGTGCTTCCTTAGGGAAAGAGTGCCAGTCTGATCTGCATTCCAGGGAATTGAGGGGCTGATCAGCTGGTGGCTTTGCTTGGACATTGCTCCCCTGGGGGTAGGGCACTGAGGCAACAGCTGTTCCATGAATCTAGTCTCTGAATGGCCAGGATCACTGTGCTGCATCCCTTGGGATAGGGAAGATAAAGCACCTCCTAGGTTTCTCTCAAGGGTTAGGGAGCTGTAGCAGCTGAGTTTGGGAATGCTGAGCTATTAATGGTGGCAGAGCCTCAAGTTCAGAAAGATACAGTGGCTACTGGTCCTCAAAGCAGGACTCATTCTAGCTGTGGTTTCAGTTTTGAAATGATGCCTTATGGCAGCTCCTTGGGTCATTGCAGAGCAGTAAGCACAATGTGGGCTCCTTTAAAACATGTGGCAATGAGAGCTTCTGGCAGCAACCTAAAATGGGCTTAGGGCTATGAAAAATGCAGGATTCTCCAGCAGCTGAGATTGCAAGTATTTACAGCATTAATGGGGGCTCCTGATTATCTTCTCTCCACACAGTGGAGTCCTTGCTGGCTCCAAGCTGAATGGGGAGATGAGGTGGCAGCAGGGGGTGCTTTGCTCCTTTTCCTAAGCAGCCATCGTGAATCTTCATGTTCCACAACGTCTCTGCCATTCTCCTGCTGCACGCCAGTATTCTCCCTCAGATATTTTAATCAAGATATAGCTGTTTATTAGTTATTTTGGCACTATTTTGTTTGTTAGGAGAACAAGTGCCAGGCACCTCTAGTCAGCCAACTTGCTGATGTTACCGTCCTGTCTTTTAAATTCTTGAACGTGTTTCTAAAAGTTATTTTATAGTCCCTGTCTGCTGGTTGCCATATCTGTGTTGTTTTTCTAACTAATTGCCTATTTTCTTGATTATGTGTCACATTGTCCTACTTCTTCATATATCTAGTCATTTAAATTATATGGTAAACATTTTAAATGGTTTATTGTAGAGAGTCTTGATTAATTGCCCTCTTAAGGATATTTATTTGTTTGTTTTCCTGGAAGCCAAATAATTTACTTGTGAGTAAATGACTTTTTTAATCTTATCAGGGTTGGCTTTTTTTTTTTTTAATTATTATTTTTTGAGACAGAGTCTTGCTCTGTCACCCAGGCTGGAGTGCACTGGCGAGACCTTGGCTCATTGCAACCTCTGCCTCCCAGGTTCAAGTGATTCTCCTGCCTCAGCCTCCTGAGTAGCTGAGACTATAGGCACATGCCACCACACTGGGCTAATTTTTGTGTTTTTTAGTAGAGACGGGGTTTCGCCATGTTGGCCAGGCTGGTCTCCAACTCCTGACCTCAGGTGATCCACCCACCTCAGCATCCCAAAGTGCTGAGATTACAGGCATGAGCCACCACATCCAGCTTCTTTTCTTATTATTTGTGGTCTCTTTAAGTTTTGACCTTAATTGTGGACATGGCTCTAAGTATAGGTCATAGTTGTTACTCTTAAGGCATGACCTTTCTGGGGATCTCAACTGAGTACTGGAGATTCTCTGCAAAGTTTCCAAGTACTCTGAACTGCATAATCGTTTTCATTTTATGTCTTGTTAACTATCAGCTATACAGTTCTGTGATCAAGCCTTGTTATTAATATAATCTCGACAAAGAACTTCCTCAACCCAGTCCTTTGTAAAAACTTTCAAGATACACCTCACATACTTCTAGGCACCCTCTTTATTGCTTCTACCTCTTATTGACAATCTTCTCCATAATTTTAAGCCTCCTAAGAAGCCTGTGGACCAGTATTTGCCTCCTCAGCTCAGTGAGTCCTCTGTACTTTGAGTCTTACTTCTTTGTGCTTCGATGCAGAAAGTCATCTGGCAACCAAAAAAAAAAAAAAAAAAAAAAAAAAGAAAGAAAAAAGAAAAAAAAGTTTTTCCAAGGAAAACAGGAATCTAATCTACTAAAGTTTCTTTTTCTCAAGAGTCACCTCCCTACCTTGCTTGTTTTTCTTGTGCCTGGAAACACTTGTTTCATGTATTTTTGTCCAGTTTTATGTTTGCTTAGGGCAAGAGGGCAAGTTTAATTTCATTTCATTTCATTTTAAACTTCAATTTCATAGCATTTTAATGTATTTAAGTTGATTATATCTAATTGGAGCTGAAGAATTCCTGACATTTTTGTTAATGCAGCATTTTATTAAATATGCTCTTGCTGTGTAGCTTGTTATTGGTATGTGGCATTATAACAGATAAACATAGAATTTAGTTCTAGAAGATGTTTTCCTTGGAATTATCTGTAAATTTATACTTAAAAAAAATTAGAGTTCAGCCAACGAGATAAAAGTCACTCTGTGTATTCCAGTAGAAGGATAATTTAAAATTACATGATTACCTTATAATTGAAAGAGCTGGGGGTGTTAAGGTTGGATAAGACTGTCTTAATCTGTCATACTGATGTCAGTGATTCTCAAGGAGCTCAACTGAGAGTTGCTTCAAATATCATGTCTTCCCACTCATTTGCCAGCAGCCATCCCTGAAAAAAAAAGGCCTCTTCTGATTTTACTTTCTGCAAATCTTATGTCTCTTCATAGGCTCTAACCTGGAACCAGAGGGAGGAAGAAATTCCAGAGAATGTAGTTCTTAGCTTCCCTCTTAGGCTGTGCAGAGAAAATCCTAGATGGTAGTTGTAATGCTGACTCGATTACGACAATGTAGCAAAGTGTGGTTTGCCTCAACATCTCTCATATGTGAACTCTCCTAAGATGTGAAAAAATTAATTACTTTGTGAGCAGAAAATTTTGAATGTATTTCAGTTATTTAAACATTTTATTTTTTACTTTTATGGAGGTGTATTCCTAATAAACCTTCCCTGAGTGAACACGAGTACATAAATATCATTTGAATAGGTTTGAAAATGTCTGAATTATTCTGCATGTAGAAAAGGAAATAATATTTTCAATTAATTGTTAGAGTAACTATGATAGCCTTAAGATTAGGTACTTAAAATTAAACTCTCCATAAATCCATGGCTCTGAATGCTAATATAAAGTGTTTCTAGTTTTACTTACATGTGTGAAAATGCCCTGTTTGTGTAGCACTCTAAATTAATTTTAAGGAATCAACTGAATAAAAAGTGAGTACATAAAAGGCGGAGAAAGATTTAAATATTGATCTCTGATTTGATATATGTCTTCTTCTGAAGACTAAAGATTCCGTCATCATTAAAGTTTAAGTGTGTTTCTCTGTCACTTGACCAGGATTATCACCTCTGCAATTTGAACCTGGAGAAGTTTGTGTAAGGTCATCCTATCCTTCATATATTTAATTGCCATGGGAATGTATATCAGTTATACCCACTGCAAGTATATCAAAGGTAATCTTATGTAAAAATAGCCCTTTAATATTTTAAGTCACTGTAGTATTTGTTTACTGTGGGTACTC
>CAUYLG010020953.1:0-50000 GCA_963573385.1 Cacajao melanocephalus | reverse complement strand
AAATGTTTTGTTATTAACATGCAAAAACTTGGTGGTATATGATATGTTAGGCTGTTCTCATATTGCTATAAAGAAATACCTGAGACTGTGCTGGGCAATGGGAACCTGGGTCTGGCTCACAAAATTATTCTTTCCTCCTAGGCCTCTGGGCCTGTGATGGGAGGGGCTTCCTTGAAGATCTCTGAAATGCCTTCAAGGCCTTTTTTCCCATTGTCATGGCTATGAGCACTTGGCTTCTTTTTAGTTATGCAAATCTTTATAGCAAGTGATTGCTCCTCAGCCCACTTGGATTCTTCCCCTGTAAAATGGGCTCGTCTTTTCTGTCATGTGGGCATATTGCAAAGTATCAAAACTTTTAGACTCTGCTTTTCCTTTAAGTATAAATTCCAACTTTAAGTCATTTCTTTGCTTGTGCATCTGTATGCATGAGTTTATGCTCATGCTTGAACATAAACTGTTGGAAGCAGCCATACCACTTCTTGAACATTTTGCTACTTAGAATTTCCTCTGCCAGACACATTAGATTGTGACTCTGAAGTTCAAACTTTCACAGATTCCTAGGGTTTGGACACAATACAGCCAAGTTTTTTGCTAAGGCCTAACAAGGATGACCTTTGCTCTGGTTTCCAAAAAATTTTTCATTTTCATTTGGTACCTTGTCAGCCTGGACTTTACTGTCCATATCACTATCAGCATTTTGGTTTCAATCATTTAGCCAGTATGTAAGAAATTCCAAACTTTCCCTCATCTTCCTGTATCTTCTGCTGAGCCCTCTAAACTCTTCCAACCTCTGTCTGCTACCCAATTCCAAAGTTGTTTTCACATTTTTAAGTACCTTTATAACAACACTTCACTCCTTGGTATCAATTTTCTGTGTTATGCCATTCTTGCATTGCTACATAGAAATACCCGAGACTGGGTAATTTACAAGTAAAAGAGGTTTAACTGGCTCATGATTCTGCAGGCGGTACAGAAAACATGGCACTGAGCATCTATTTGGCTTCTTGTGAGGCCTCAGAAAGCTTGCAATTATGGTGGAAGGCAAAGGGCGAGGCAGCATATCACATGGTAAGAGCAGGAATAAGCTTTGGTGGTGGAGGGGCCACATAGTTTTCAATAACTAGGTCTCATATGAACTCACTATCACAAAGACAGCACCAAAGGAATGGTGCTAGATTATTCATGAGAAATCTGCCCCCATGACCTAATTACCTCCCACCAGACCCAACTTGCAACACTGGGGATTACAATTCAAAATGCAATTTAGAGGGGACAACATACATACTATATAACCATACCTACAGCTTCTGTCTATTGGCTTGAATATAAGACTTTATTGAGCAGGTTTTGTGAAATTAATTTGAACATGCTTTTGCAATGAACCATACACTAATAAACTTCTCATTTCCGGGCTAAATAATTTTTTAAAAACACATTTTTTTTCACAAGAAAGAAGATGAAAATTGTTTGCTTTATAGCATGTGTAAATCATAATAGTTTGAATTATTTCCATTCCTAGCCATTGGTTTAGAAATAGTAACACCATTCTTGATTTAAATGAATGAAGCTCCTAGGGTGAGATTTCATTATCATTGAATAGCTAAAGGAAGATTTTTAGTTGGAAGACTTTGTTCATTTGTTTATACTTTGATATACAATTTGCAAGGACTGCGATAATAAAGTACCATAAATTGGGTGACTTAAACTATACATTTTTTTGTATCACAATTCTGCAGTCTAGAAGTCTGAAATAAAGGTGTCAGTAGGGTTGGTTCCTTGTGAGAGCTGTGTGGAGAAATGTGTTCTAAGAATCCCTTTCACACCACTATCC
The DNA here is from genome assembly GCA_963573385.1 of Cacajao melanocephalus. Classification (NCBI taxonomy): domain Eukaryota; kingdom Metazoa; phylum Chordata; class Mammalia; order Primates; family Pitheciidae; genus Cacajao; species Cacajao melanocephalus. Next base: position 48,169 of record CAUYLG010020953.1, on the reverse strand, counting down.
CAATTCATGGTGGTTTGCTGGTAATCTTTGGCATTCTTTGGCTTGTAAAAGTACCCTAATCTCTGTCCTCATCTTCACATGACATTCTCCCTATGGCATGTCTGTCTCTGTGTCCAAATTACCCCTCTTTATAGAGACACTAGTCATATTGGCTTAATTGGACCACTAAACATTTTAAGTCGAATTGTTACTTAGCAAATTGTTTACTTACAGATGTTAAGTTCTCTCACATTTCTTGTAAAACCCAATGCTTCTTTTGTGGCAGGTTGAATTTCAGTTACGCTCTCATCTCTTTGGTCAGTTCTGACACCGTAAATGCTTCAATGTTCCCTATATTCAGCAGCTCATTTTTTTAAGGAGGCATTGCTATGGTAGTTGGGATCTTATTTATATAAAAATATACAATAAGTATATTTGTATATTTAATATTTGGAGGCACATCTGGGAATGGCTTGAGGTACATCACTGAACCCCTACTGTAACATTCATGGGCGAATGTATAGGTTTCAGAAAGATACCTGCAAATGCATATGTCCAAGGTACAGAATCCTGAACATAGCATTCCTTCCGTCCTTCTCTCCTTTTTGAGTAGAGAATGAAAACTGACCCCACACTCCAAGGGAAAGACAGGCTGTTCTGGAGCCATGGTAACAAATAACTGCCAGAAACAGTTTAAATCCATTTAGTTAATCAGTACCAATTCTTCTCAGTGAATGCACTTCTTACAGTCAACAAATCAGTGAGAGCTCCATACTTTGGAAAGCCAGGCAATCAGAAATAGACTTACTTCAACGAACTTGGCAGCCAATTAACAAGTATCTCAACCCAAAAACCATGCTTCCATATAGGGTAGAAGCCCACTTAAGTCTTGGGAATTTTAAACATTCCTGCACTTTGTGTTTTCCCAAAACTCTGAATAAAGTCAGCAGTCTGCTTTGCTCAAAGAACATTGTGCCTGAGGGCTCTAGCTCTGTCTCAATAAGCTAAGTAACTAATTGAGCGTTATCTTTTTGTTTTAAATATTAAGTAATATTTTCACCATTCTTTAACAAATTGAACTGTTTTATTTGGTAGTTAATATTATAATTGAGATAATGCAAAGGATCAGATTGTCAAGTTGTACTCAACAGAAATCAAAGATATTACCTAATATTAACTTTACTGACAATTGCAAGGATACAAGTAATACTGAGGTATAGCTAAAGAAGGGAGAGATCCTGGCTGTCAATACAGCTTTCCCATCCCTTTCTTTCCTTAGCTTAGCATATGATGTCTCTAAGTAATATAGGTGGGATATACTATTTACACAGAAGAGAGCCTTTTCTGTCATGAAACATTTGCATTTTATACATAGATAGTTACTTTGCACATAAAATATTTTTCAGGAAACCATTATCCATATACGCTAGATTTGTTTACTATAAAGAATCCCAGACAACTGAGCATTCATAGATAAGAACCTTTCCTCTAGCAAGTAAAAATTAGTTTGTGGCCATATCCTCCTGCTACAATGTTACCAATCACCAGAAAAAAAAAAAAAGGACGGCAGACCTGCTGCTCAATTCTTTCCATGAAAATTATTATTGAATGTTAATAACATTTCAGAATAATAATTAAATGGTAAAAAAAATTTTCTTTTAAAAGTAGAGTGGAGGATTTTTTTAGCCCTTATTATTAAAATTAGTATTTAGAGATAACACTCCTAAAATAAAAGCAAAATTATGGGATAAAGGGGCACTGAGACATCTTCTGATTCTCCTGACAGTATTTAAGCCAAAATGGGAAATAGAATCTATTGATAATATTACAGCACTAAACACCCTATAACTTAAGCTAAATAGTGAATATGACACATGCTTTAAAAATGTTCTTTGGTATACTATTTAGAAGAAAAATCAGTTAAACGTCAACCAGCTGGTGTCAGTTTATAGAACCAGGAGTAATAATAAATTGCTTTATTACACTAAGTCTTGAGCTGGTTTATTATTAATAATAAAAACTTATTTATTATTTGTGAATAATGATAACATTTTTACTCAGATTAGCAACAAAAGCTAATCTTAATAGAAATTAGCACCAAAAAGTGTTACCATAACAAAACAATAACATGTGGCATTGTTTTGGGACCCATAGGAGAGCAGAAGTTGCGAGTGTCTTAAGGAGACTCAGTGAAGGCTAATGACAGTGAGATTTTGTAACTGAAATCTGGAGAAAAAGAGGGTGCCCATTATGTAGTGGGCTGAAAGTTTGACAAAACTATTGATTACACCCTTACTCAAAACTTGCCATTGCCCGATCTCACAAGGACACATTTCATTATGTCCTATACCTGATCATGGAGTTACCCAGATTTATCTGAATTAGATCACCCAAGACCAGAGAATGAATAAAAATGGATTCCCACAGCACAGATGCCACATGTGCTAGCTCATTTTCAAGATGGCTGCTAACAACTTCTTCTCTCTAAACACATTCTGCTTCTTACATCAGTAGAAGAGGTCTAATTTTCACTTCCTCTCATGAATCTGGGATGGGATTTCTGATACTAAGTCATAAGAAGCCTTATTATAGTTTCTCCCTGAGCCTCTTAGAACTTTTGCTTTTGGGTTGCTCCCTCAGGAAGCCCAGATATCATGGTGTGAGAAGTCCAGATTGCATGGATAGTCCATATGCAGGCGCTCTAGGTGACAGCCTGTCATTAGTTTGCTCAAGATGGCGTAACAAAGTACCATAGACTTGTTGGCTTAAATAAAAGAAATTTATTTTCTCATAGTTCTGGAGGCTGGAAATCTGAGATCAAGGTTCCTGTGTGGTTGGGTTCTGGTTAAAGCTCTTCCAGGACTGCAAAGGCCACCTTCGCATTCTGTCTTCACATTTCAGGGAAAGAGAGGAGAAAGAGAGAGGAAAGATAGAGAATGAAAGAGAGTGCTCAGGTGTCACTTGTGGGGAAACTGATCCCATAATACCCAGGGCCCCACCCTCATGAACTCATCTAATTATATTGATCTCCCAAGGCCTTCATCTCCAAATACCATCATGATGGTGGTTAGGGCTTCCATACGTGAATTTCAGGGGACACAAACATTCAATCCATAACACAGTCCTAAATGAGTTTTCATCTTATATAGACAGCATTAACTTCCATTATGGGAATAAGCAGTCCTCAACATTGAGTTCAGTCAAACTTCAGATAACTGCAGCCCCAGCAAGCATTGAACCACAGCTGCATAATAAACTCTAAGCTAGAACCACTCAACTAACTGGAGTCAATATACAGAACCAAGAGTAATAATTAATTGCTTTATTAAACTAAGTCTTGAGCTGGTTTATTAGGCAACAAAAGCTAATCTGAATAGAAATTAGCACCAGAAGAGTATTAAGATCACAAAAACTATAACATGCATTGTTTTGGGACCAGTAAGAGAGCAGAAGTTGAGAGTGTCTTAAGGAGACTCACTGAAGGCTAACGACAGTGAGATTTTGTAACTGAAGTCTGTAGAAAGGAGAGGATATCTATTATGTGGTGGGCTGAAAGTTTAGCAAAACTATTGACTGCAGTAATTTTGAAAAAATACAATTATGCCTAATAAAATGTTATAGTTGGCTAAGAAAATTTCCAAGTAGAAGGTTGAAAATGTCAATTTTTTAAAGCCATCTTTGATAAGATATGGATAAAGAGAAATAGTAACAGAGGAACTACTCAGCAATCATGCAAAATTTAGAAAAATATAATAAAGTGGCTACTTGCTAGGTTCATAAAATATCTATTATCCCCAAAATATCAAAAGAATGTAATTAAAGACACAAACTTAGAAATAAGCCCTATTCTTTATTTCTCTTATCCTGTATTATTTTTATGATTCATCTTTTCAATCCATAATTTCTAGTATTTTAAACTTCTAAGCACTTTGTCAAGCAAAACTAGCTAATTTTTTAAAATTATCTCTGCTCTGTGGCATTTTTAATTAGAATGGAAGGTATATTTTGAAAACATTATTAGAAATGTAATGCTCAAACTAATTAGGGATAGGGATTAGTCAGCATGTCTGGGTTGTACCAACCCTACAGAATCCAAAGAAAGTTTTGGCCCTTGACCAGATCCTGGGAAATAACTTCTAAGCCCTTGGAATATCTGGCCTGATGAGGATGCCTTTGTAACTTTGTGCATCCTTGCACTGCTATAAAAAAATACCTGAGACTGGGTAATTCACCAAGCAAAGAGATTTAATTAGCTCACGGTTCCCCAGGCTCTATAGAGAGCATGACTGGGGTTTCCTCAGGGAGCTTTTACTCATTGCAGGAGGCAAAGACAGAGAAGGCATCTTCACATGGGCAGAGCAGAAGGAAGAGGGAGAGGGGGAGGTGCTTTTAAGTGACCAGATCTTGTGAGAACTCTATCACAGGATTCAAAATGGGGAAACTCATTTCCATGATTAAATCACCTCCCACCAGGCCCCATCTCCAATACTAGGGATTATAATTTGACATGAGTTTGGGTGTGAATACAGACTCAAAATGTATCACCTTGTTACTTGGAGCCTTGGGTCATGCCAAACACTTTATGCTAATATGTGCTTTTTGATAGGGAGTCTTTGGCCATATGCTACCGGTTTAACTTCTGGAGGAGCTGGATTCTGAATAAGGCCTGCCACAGATGACCTAAATTTGATGATGTCTTGATGACCTAAATTTGTTACTTTATAGTGGTTAAAAAGTCACCAAAATTTTCTTTTCTTTTCTTTTCTTTTTTGTTTGAGATGTAATCTCACTCTGCTGCCCGGCTGGAGTACAGCGACATGATCTCGGCTCACTACAACCTGTGCCTCCCAGCTTCAAGGGATTCTCTTGCCTCAGCCTCCCGAGTAGCTGGGACTGCAGGCACCTGCCACCACGCCTGGCCAATTTTTTTGTATTTTTAGTTGAGATGGGGTTTGACCATTTTAGCCAGGATGGTCTCCATCTCCTCACCTTGTGAGCTGCCCGCCTTGGCCTCCCAAAGTGCTGGGATTACAGGTGTGATCCACAGCACCCGGCCAAAAGACACCATAATTTTCTAGCCTCAGTTTCATTATTTATACAATGGGATAATGATAGATCCTCTACCTATGTCAATAAAGTTGCCATGAAAGTCAAGATAAAATATTGGTGAAAGTGCACTGCAACTTATATGGCTTCAAATTATGTAACCACTGCTACCACCGCCAGCCTTACAACCACTACCTATTATTTCTGTACAACTGTATTATTACTGTAAAACTGAGCTCAAAAAGGCCTAGGATAGAGAGTCTTGCTTTAGCTAAAACCACACTAAAAAGTAATCTTCAGCCTTTTTCCTCAAAATGAAGTTAGGAAAATAATATTAATTAAAGACGCTATTAGCATTAGCCATATTCTCAAAATGTATAGCCACTATTTTTTCTTTTTTGAGAGGGAGAAATATCTTCTGCTAGGAGGTGTTAAATATAATTTGTTTGTTTGTTTCATATTAATCACAATCCATACTAAAAATATGAATGAAATTCTCTCCTTATGGTCAAATATCTTTCTTGAGCAAGAGAGAAAACCTAAAGATGAGCTAATCAGGTGCGTTATTGTCTATTTGTTGTAGGTTGTCAAAAAAATAAAATCAAAAGAAGCATTACAAACAACTGGAATTATTCAGGGAATCGTGGAAAATAGGGACCACCTAAATGAAAAAAAAAAAATTCACCTCATTGCTCCTTCACTTCACTTGGGGATTTTATGCACTGTTAATTTATTCATTGAGTTCTGGTTCTAAATGCTCCAGTGGAATCAAGACTGCTTTTCTCAAGGGGCAGGAAAAATGCCATAGGGTTTTCAAGTCAGAATTAGTGTTAATAATTCTAAGAGCAAAGGCTTTTCTGCTGAAACAGAAAGATTAACTCAGCACGTATTCGTGTTCCTCACCTTTAAAAAATTTTTTTTTGTTTTTTGCTTTAACACAAAATGTGTTTTGTTGACTCATGGTGTGCCATATTAGTTAAATTAAACATCTAACATCTGTCTAAGATTCCAACATGAGTATGTTGGCAGTCTCAGTAAAACTGGAGCTGTTAAAGGCCTTCCATCAGTCAAAAGGATAGAGCTGCAGTAATGGCAAACTCAGCAAGCAATTACATCAAAGGATTTAAAATCTATTTCAGTAATGCCTTCTGGATAATGACATTGATCTCAGCACTCCCCTTGCAGATTTCCTGGTATTGCTAAGCAGGATTCTGCATAGTTTCACATTTAGAAAAACACCATTCACCATTTCTTTTTATGTGAACATAGTTCAATTATCTTGAATACACCTACACAGCTATTTCTATAAAGCTAATAGACTTTTATTCATAAAGCCAAAATTCATGCCATGTTTACAGTCTTTTCTTTGTTCTTTTCTGTCACACCAATTTTGCCAAAGTGGTAGAAGTAATGAACATTATACTACCTTTTACATTCATATTATTGTAGATAAGAATGTTCTATATTAAAAGGATTTTTGTAAACTTAATCCCTCTTTCCCTTATTTCTTTCTTCTGTTTTTATTTTTTATTTTTTTTGTAGGCTCAGGGGTTGAGATGTTGGGGGTCATGTTGGTTTAGGGACATTTGTGAACTATCTGTAGATCATTTGAGTGGATTTTAATGCTAGCCAACTGGATTTTTTTTCTTTTTTTTAAAGACAGAGTCTCACTCTGTCACCAGGCTGGAGTGCAATGTTACGATCTTGGCTCACCATAACCTGCATGTCAAGGGTTCAAATGATTCTCCTGCCTCAGCTTCCCGAGTAGCTGGGGCTACAGGTCCATGCCAACACACCCAGCTAAGTTTTGTATTTTTAGTAGAGATGAGGTTTCACCATGTTGGCCAGGATGGTCTCGATCTCTTGACCTCATGATCCACCCCGCCTCGATCTCTTTAAGCAGTTGCTCTAGTGAAGGAATATCTAGATGTAACTTCATCCTTAACCTTGGGTGCTATAAAGCAGCTCTCTAGTTTATCAAAATTATATGTCGTTTCCTGCTTTAAAAGAAGTAAAAATTCAAATCGAATTCTACACAGAGACTACACTTTCAAAATTTTTATATATTTAAGGGGTACAAGTGCATATTTTGTACATGTTCATATTGTATAGTGGTGAAGTCTGGGCTTTTAGTATACCCATCAGTAGAACAGTGAACGTTGTACCAAATAAGTAATTTTTCAACACTCACCTTCCTCCCACCCTCCCACCTTTTGTAGCCTCTAATGTCTATTATTCCCCTCTGTATATACATGTGTGCCAATTGTTTAGCTTCCACTTACAAGCGACAATATGTGGTATTTGACTTTCTCTTTCTGAGTTATTGCACTTAGGATAATGGCCTCCCGTTTCATCCACGTTGCTGCAAAAGACATGAATTTTTTCTTGTTTATTGCCGATTAGTATTAATTGTTATGTGTGTGTGTATATATATATTAAAATATATATACTTATATAATTTTAATTTTCAATTTTTCAGTAATCTCCATATTGTTTTCCATAGTAGTTGTACTAACTTACATTCCCACCAACACGGTATAAGTGTTTCATTTTCTTTGCATCCTCATCTGTTGATTTTTGACTTTTTAATAATAGTCATTCTGACTGGTATACAATGGTATTTCCTCATGGTTTTAATTTGCATTTCTGTCATGATTACTCAGGTTAAACATTTTTTTTCATATGCTTTTTGGTCAATTGTATGTCTTCTTTTGAAAAAACGTCTGTTCATATTCTTTGCCCACTTTTTAATTTTGTTTTGTTTTGTTTTGTTCTGTTTTGTTGAGCTGTTTGAGTTCCTCACAGATTCTGGATATTACTCATTTATCAGATGCAGAATTTGGAAATTTTTTTTCCTGTAGGTTGTGTTTATTCTGTTGACCATTTCTTTTGCTGTGCAGAGGCTTTTTTGTTTAATTAAGTCCCATTTGTCCATTTTTGTTTTTGCTGCATTTGCTTTTGAGGTATTCATAAATTCTTTGCCTAGGCCAATGTACAAAGAGTTTTTCCCAGATTTTCTAAGATTTTTATACTTTCATGTCTTATATTTAGGTCGTTAATCCATCTTGTGTTAATGTTTGTATCTGATGAGAGGTGTGGGTCCAGTATGATGATTCAATTTTTCCAGAATCATTTATTGAATAAGGTATCCTTTCCTCAGTGTCTATTTTTGTGACTTTGTCAAAGATCAGTTGGTTGTAAGTATTTGGCTTAATTCTGGTACTCAAGGGCTGCTGTTCAGATTCTCTTGTCCTTTTGTCCTATGGGATGTTCCCTTGATGTGGTGATCTCCCCTTTCCCCTTGGGATGTGGCTTCCTGAGAGCCAAACTGCAGTGACTGTAATTTCTCTTCTGTATCTAGCTATCCAGCAGAGCTACCAGATTCAGGCTGTTACTGCTGTTTCATGTAGCTAATTTAGCACAAATCTTTATTGATACATTGGCTAACTCACATTGTTATTCTGGCTTTATTTTGTAATAAAACATTTAAAAAAAGAAAGACAATGCAAGTTCTCCTTGGATTTCCTTCAAAGTTCAGAAAAAGGATTGTGATAGGTTTCTTCTCACTATATAAAGAGCAAGAAAGCATCTGGATAACCCCAAATAGTCAAATCAGCTCTATGAGTAACAACATATACCAGTGTTTATGTAGAAAAAGTTAGCAATAATTATATCTAACAATATTTTATTCCATAGAAATATTTGATCCTCAGTGATTTAATTTTAACATCTCCTACTCTGAGAATGTTCTATTGAACTCAAGATTGCTGACCTGTGAGTTCTTTCTAATGTTATATTCTTCCATGGACTTAGAAGATTCAGAGACTTATGGAAAGAGTCTGAATTAATGCATAGCTGGTATTTGTTGTTTAAGTTAAACTAGTACTTTATAAAATTTTATTTTAGGTTCAAGGGCACAGGTTTGTTATATAGGTTAACTCATGTCCTGGGAGTTTATTGTACAGATTTTTTCATCACCCAGGTTTTAAGCCCAATACTCAATATTTTTTTCTGATCCTCTCCCTTCTCCCACCCTCCATCCTCAAGTAAACCCCAGTGTCTGTTGTTTCCCTCTTTGCGTATATGAGTTCTCATCATTTAGCTCCCAATTGTAAGTGAGAACATGCAGTATTTGGTTTTCTGTTCCTGTATTAGTTTACTTAAGATAATGGCCTTCAGCTCCATCCATGTTCCTAACAAGGACATGATTTCATTCTTTTCTATGGCTACATAGTATTCCATGGTATATATGTACCACATTTTCTTTATCTAACCTGTCATTGATGAGCATTGTTGATTCCATGTCTTTGCTATTGTGAATAGTGCTGCAGTGAACATAAGTGTGCATGTGTCTTTATGGTGGAATGGTTTATATTCTTTTGGGTATATAACCATAATAGGATTGCTAGGTCAAACAGTAGTTCTGTTTTTAGCTCTTTGAGGAATAGCTACACTGCTTTCCACAATGGTAGAACTAATGATTGAACTTATACACCCCCACAAGCAGTGTGTAAGTGTTCCCTTTTCCCCAGAACCACACAACCATCTGTTATTTTTTGACTTTTTAATAATAGCCATTCTGACTAGTGTGAGATGGTATCTCATTGTGGTTTTGGTTTGCATTTCACTGATGATCAGCATTATTGAGCCTTTTTCTCACATGCTTGTTAGTGGCATGTGTGTCTCTTTTGAAAAGTATCTGTTCATGTCCTTTGCCTATTTTTTAATGGGATTGTTTGTTAATTTGCTAATTGATTCTTGTAAATTTGCTTAAGTTCTTCATAGATGTTGGATATTGGACATTTGTCAGATGCATAGTTTGCAAAAATTTTCTCCCATTCTGTAGGTTGTCAGTTTCCTCTGTTGCTAGTTTCTTTTGCTGTGAAGAAGTTCTTAAGTTTCATTAGATCTCAGTTGTCAAGTTTTGCTTTCACTGTGATCACTTTTGACATCTTCTTCATGAAATCTTTGCCAGTTCTTATGTCTAGGATATTATTGCCTATGTTGTCTTTCAGAGTTTTTATAGCTGGGGTTTTACATTTAAGTCTTTAATCTAGAGTCTATTTTTGTGTATGGTATAAGAGGCCCAGTTTCAATCTTGTGCATATGGCTATCAAGTTATCCCAGAACCATTTATTGAATAGGGAGTTCTCTCTTCATTGATTGTTTTTCTCAGCTTTGCTGAAGATCAGATGCTTGTAGGTGTGTGGCCTAATTTCTAGGCTCTCTATTCTGTTTCATTGGTCTATGTGTCTGTTTTTGTACCAGTACCATGCTGTTTTGGTTACTGTAGCCGTGTAGTATAGTTCGAGATTGGGTAACATGATGTATCCAGCTTTGTTCATTTTGCTTAGAACTGCCTTAGCTGTTTTTACTCTTTTTGGGTTTCATATGAATTTTTAAATAGTTTTTTTAAATTAGTACATTTAAGCCAACAACTTTTGGTATTTGGATGGTGGAAGGATATAAATTTTATGATTTTTGTCTTTATGAGAATTCATAAATATGCAACTGTGATAATGTTAATGTAACACTTTGATATTAAAGAAATACAATTTAATAATTATCTTTTAAAATATATAAATATTTTCCTCCTTTTTGAAGGTTTCATTTTTAAAAGATCTTTAAACAGTTTGCTTGAAATGATTGTTCTTAATTTTCAAAGAGTTTCAAATTTTGGCATTAAAAAATTAGCTATGATTCAGACACATTTTGTTTGAATTATGTAACTCATTCATTTTTATTTAGTTTTATTAAGCAATAATAAACCAAAAATGAATCTGAACATGCTTGTGCACTTAAATGAAGTTAAAGGATTATAGATCAAAGAATGGTTCAGGAGGACTTGGGTTCAGGCAACAGGAAAAAAAAAACCAAAACCAATAAGACTACCTGTCAGAATTAAGCAGCTTTAAGTTCTAATCCACTAAGTCATTCCTCAGTTAAATTAAAAAACCAAAATTAGGCAAAATAATAAATTTTGACATTAAAACTTTCATTTAAAAATACATAATTTAAAAATGTCAGAAAGAGTTAAATATCTTTTCTCATTTTCTCCAAAAATAACACACTCTTTTAAGTGAGGATTACTTTTTTAAAAAGCACCAACACCAAACATCTGCTCTTTAGGTGATTTGCAACTGAGCAAAATAAAAAACAGAAAAAAAAATTAGAACCCCAACTTTGAACTAATTCCATTAAAAATTAAAAATAAAAACTTTAGCCTCTCTGAAAACTTCTTGTGTATATACTGAAAAAATCAGCAAATACAAATATCCCAAATCGTAACAAGTTAAATAAATGAGAAATTAAAATGGCAAAACGTTAGGCAGGTCTATTCCAATAAATGGAGCCGAATAAAATGGCAAATCAAAATTAGAACAAACTGTAAAAATCACTGCACCAACTAAACAAACTGAATTCAACTCTTCATTTTTATACATTTTAAATCAAATAAGAACTCATTCAATCTAGAATACAAACTATATATGTTATTAAGTTACAATAACTTAAACTCAACTTTAACTGAACTAATACTTCATTCTATTTATATTTTCATTTGAGAAAGTAATTAATTAACCAACATAACTAGTTATGTGGGATATTTGGTTAAGAGAGGTGATTTTCCCTTTTTTAAGCAGTTATTTTGTCATCTAAGAGACGCTGTGTGAAGTAGATTAGTTTCTAAGGGAAGTTCTATTGATCCAACCCATCTTAGCCATTGCTAAGAGTAAACTCAACGGAAACCAGGGAAGAGATCAAGAAGAGTATGGACTAGTTAAGATGGCATTTAATTGTGCAGCTATTTTATGCTACCTTTAAAAAACTGCCATCAATAAGTTTAAAGCCAGACAATCAGGCACCATTCCTAAAAAAAAACCAGAGATGTGAAAATGCTATGTCCCTGAGGGATAAAGAGGTAGACTCTCTGTGTCTCAGTGGCCCTGTTGGTCTTGTTTACATGACCACTGTTTTTTGGCCATCTCCATTCTTTCACTCAAAGATCATCATGGAGCAGATACTTTTCAAGGGTGGCACTATTCCCTACATAACTTTCTAAAATATCAATCATCATTTCCTATCCCTGATACAATATACTTTCTAATTTCTTCAAAATAAAGTGAGGCATATTTTATTCTGTTTATTTTGAGTAAGAATCTCACTCTGTTGCCCAAGCTGGAGTGCAGTGGTATGATCTTGGCTCACTGCAAACCCTGCCTCCCAGGCCCAAAGGATCTTCCCACCTTCGTATTTTTTTTTTTTATATACTTTTTTGGAGAGATGAGGTTTTACCATGTTGACCAGGCTGGACTCAAAGTACTGGGCTCAAGTGATTCACCTGCCTCAGCTCCCCCAAATTGCTGGGACTGTAGTTGTGAGGCACCATGTCCAGCCTTAAGTGAGTATTTTGAGTACAACAAATTGTAAGATGGGGACTTTTACTTTGCTTGCCTCATTATCTCCATTTTAGCAAAAATTAATATTACTGCTTTTGCCAATAAAGGATATTTTAAGGGTCAATAGCATGGGTTAAAATTATCTCAAAGAATAGCACTATTACATCTTTTGCTTTCTTGTAAGCAAATGAGATCTCAGTCCCTTCAAAAAGTTGGAAAATCCCTTCAGATCCTTAAGGGATTTAAATAATAGCTATAAGCAATGATGATGCTTAGCAAATATAATTTGATAGCTGTATAAAGACGTCATCATATGTAACTATGCTTCAAAAAGAACAATGAAAGAAACAAACATTTATGAGTCAGATTCCATCAATATATGATAAAATGAAAAGGTAGCTGTGAGCTAAAGAGACTATGGTGAGGAGTTAGAGATAAGAAGTAATATAGAAAATGGGGGCCAAGGCCAGTGGAGGAGTTAAATGAGAAATAGATGTGAGAGTTATGGCAAAACACAGCAAAGAACTGAAAGGTGTTACCAGGCTAGGCATGGTGGCTCATGCCTGTAATCCCAGCACTTTGGGAGGGCGAGATGGGAGGAGCACTTGAGGCCAGGAGTTCAAGACCAGCCTGGTCAACATAGCAAGACCCCATCTCTAAAAAACAAATGATAATAATAATTTTTAAAAAAGTAAACAGCACCAACTGGAAAATGGTATAGAAAATATAACCCAGTTTATAAAGAAAAAAAGAAGGCATCACAAATAGTGATCTATATGTTTTGTGGCAGCAGCCATTAGCACTGTTTGATGCTTAGAACACATATTCACTAAGATGGGTAGTAATCCTGATGTTGGCCGCACGATGTAGTGGTTAGAAATATGTTCTCTAGTGCCAGACTGTCCAGATCCAAATCCCAACTTACACGCATTGCCGTGTGACATACACATGTCATCTACTTCCCTATACCTTCATCTGCAAAATGGAGACAATATTACTATCCACTTCTGAGGGGTTTCATGTGGATTAAATGAATTCTTACATACTAATATATGTCAGGTGCTTAAAATAGTGCTATTTGTGTGTGTGACTTATTAGACATTTAGAGATAGAGATACTAATATTTACCGAGATGGTTTGATGTTTGTCCCCTCCAAATCTCATGTTGAAATGTAATTCCCAGTGTTGAAGATGGGGCCTGGTTGCAGGTGTTTAGGTCACAGGGTTGGATCCCTTATGAATGGCTTAAAGCTGTCCTCACCAAAATGGGTGAATTCTGGCTCCGAGTTCACGTAGGATCTGGTTGCTTAAAAGACTGTGCCACCTCCCTCTCTCTGTTTTGCTCCCTCTCTTGCCATGTGATGTGCTGGGTTCTCCTTCACCTTCTGCCATGATTGTAATCTTCCTAAGGCCCTCACCAGAAGCAGATGCCAGTTTCATGCTTCCTGTACAGTCTGTAGAATCGTGAGCCAAAATAAAGCCTCTTTTATTTATAAATTACCCACCCTCCATTTTTCCTTTATAGCAATGCAAAAATAGCTTAATACATTTGTGAGGAACATCGTGTTATTAATCACTCAGCCATCCAATTAATCCACAACTATTTACTGAACAGCCATAATGTATTCAAGGTTTATAGATATTTCAAGGTGGTGAAAGCACCACCTAAGAATCGGAAATCAGGCTTTTGTTTAGCTAATACAGCAAATATAACTTGAATAAAATATTTGAAGTGATTCAAATGCAAATAAAATATTTGAAGCTAATAGTGATGTGAAAATTCAAGAGACTCTACCTGAAAAACGTATTTGTTCATTTAAAGATCATGTTTTATAATACTAAGCTAGTTCTTGTTGACTCTAACGTGACAAATGTTTAACTATAATCATGACATTAGATGCGTAGACTTATGTTGACCACCTGTGTAGTCCTAACAACCGCTTTTTTCCCTCTAAATAAAACTAGCTTTGAGTTTGTGATGCCCTATTTAAGGTTTATTTGCTGATTCCATGATAAACTTTGCTATTCCAGATCATGCCTTGTCACTTTTAATTTTCATCAAGAAAAAATGTTAGTGTATGTTTGTGAGCATCAATGTAAATTATTATTTTTGAAAAAAAAATTCTGAAATAAGTAAAATGAAAAGTCTGTAGTCTTGAATATCCTTTACGGAATTACAAATAAAATAGCCGCTCCTCCATCTTGTCCTACAGTTTGACAAAGTAGTAGATACAGTTAATTGCCTATAAATTTTTAATACAGTTACATAGTCATAAACCATTTTAATACAGATTCCAAAATGCCTAAATTTGAAGCATTATAAGATGCTCAAGAATGGAAAAATTAATTTGGGGGAGATATATAAATAAGTATTTTAGTAAAGTTTACAATGTTTTAAGCACTGTGCCACCTGCCCCTACGCCCCACAGTTTATTTATATTCTTTTTTAAAAAATATTTTAAGTTCTGGGATACATGTACAGAACGTGCAGGTTTGTTACATAGATATACATGTGCCATGGTGGTTTGCTGCACCCATCAACCTGTCATCTATATTAGGTATTTCTCCTAATGCTATCCCTCCCCTATCCACCCACCCCCTGACAGATCCCGGTGTGGGTTTTTCCCCTCCCTGTGTCCATGTGTTCTGATTGTTCAACTCCCACTGATGAGTGAGAACATGTAGTATTTGCTTTTCTCTTCCTGTGTTAGTTTGCTGAGAATGGTGATTTCTAGCTTCATCGACGTCCCTGCAAAGGACATGAACTCATCCTTTTTATGGCAGCATAATATTCTATGGTGTATATGTGCCACATTTTCTTTATCTAGTCTATCATTGATGTGCATTTGGGTGGTTCCAAGTCTTTGCTATTGTGAATAGTGCTGCAATAAACATGCGTGTGCATGTATCTTTATAGTAGAATGATGTGTAATCCTTTGAGTATATACCCAGTAATGGGATTGCTGGGTCAAATGGTATTTCTGGTTATAGATCCTTGAGGAATTGGCACACTGTCTTCTACAATGGTTGAACTAATTTACACTTCCACCAACACTGTAAAAGCATTCCTATTTCTCCACATCCTCTCCAGGATCTGTTGTTTCTTGACTTTTTAATGATCACCATTCTAACTGTCATGAGATGGTATCTTATTGTGGTTTTGATTTGCATTTCTCTAATGACCAGTGATGATGAGCTTTTTTTTCCATATGTTTGTTGCCTGAATATATGTCTTCTATTAAGAAGCGTCTGTTCATATTCTTTGCCCACTTTTTGATGGGGTTGTTTGTTTTTTTCTTGTAAATTTGTTTAAGTTCTTTGTAGATTCTGGATATTAGCCGTTTGTCAGACGGACAGATTGCAAAAACTTTCTCCCATTCTGTAGGTTGCCTTTTCACTTTGATGATAGTTTCTTTTGCTGTGAAGAAGCACTTTCATTTAATTAGATCCCCATTCGTCAATTTTGGCTTTTGTTTTCATTGCTTTAAGTGTTTAGTCATGAAGTCTTTGCCCATTCCTATGTCCTGAGTGGTATTGCCTAGGTTTTCTTCTAGGGTTCTAGGGTTTTTGTGAGGGCCTCTAAAGCCATTGTAAGGACTTTGGTCTTTACTCAATGTGTTCTGTAAAGACTCTGGAGACTTCTAACAAGAGAAATGTTATGATTAAACTCAGGTTTTTACTGTTGCTCTGGCGGCTGGGTGGAAATAAACAGTAGGAGGGCAAGAGTAAAAGCGATGAGAACAGTTAAGTAGCTCTTTCTTCAAGGGCGAAATACCAGTGGTCTGAACTAGGATGATGTCAGTGGATGGAGATAAGAGAAAAATAGTTAGATTACAGAATAACAGGATTTGTTGATATGCTGGACATGCTAAAGAGAATAGAAAAAAATATCAAAAGAGATTCTTATGTTTTAGCCTCAGTACAAGTGACTTTGATAATTGCATTTATTTTGGCTTTGTAGTAAGCATACTAAAGATTAAATAAAGATAACCAACTGAATATTCTAGACAAAGGGAACCAGAAAGAAAATCTTTTAATAAATTTTTGATATTCTGATATCAGAGTGTAACTGTTCTGTCAATATGAGAACAGACAACTTGACAAGTTACACAAAGAATGATAAGCATCCAGGACACATAGGTCATCATGAGGCATTCCTGGATCTATTATCTACAAAGCAATCTACTGAATTATCTCCACTCAAAGGTATAAGCATGAAATATTGTTGAATTTCCCTTCCACACTAGCTAAGTATTCTGGAAGGAGCCTATCATTTTCTTGGTTCTTTTTCCTCCCACATATTTAAAGTCCAATCTAGACCAGTCTAAAATTCCCATCTCATATCTAGATCAAAGCTTTCACCTCTCTCATTGCCAGCCTGGCTTCAGGCAATGGTTTGTGGATGTGTGTTCCACCAGTAATTCACTCTTTCATGGCCTGGATACTACCAAGACAATGGAAGCGTGTCTCCTTCCAAGCATCTCTTAATCCAAAAAGAAATTTCTATACTCTTTCTGTACTTTAGCCATTTGTATCTCTGCATTGCTACTTCTTTTCAGTCCTCTTTTCTCTTGCTCAGGTAGGCTCAGAGCAGATTAACATGTCCACTGACCAAGCAGATGTCTGACTTAGGGACTGAGAAACCAGCACTGCAGGTGCCTAAATCTCTAGCAACCTTGTCCAACCTGCCTTATTTTGTTGTTGCTGTTGTTATTGTTGTTCTATTTTAGGCTTTTAGCTTCTGAAGCCGTGGTCTTTAGTTTCTGTCTCTAGTGTTATCAGAAAAGGGGGATGAGGAAGGAGTTTTACTGACCCAACCAGAAACAGAAACTAAGAACCTGTGACTGTATTCTCAACCTTGGACACCTGAGGATGATGATTCTCTTGGACTCTCCTTCTCCAGCTTGAACCTGTAGGGATCATATTATTCTTGATGACCCAGATGACTCCTTGATGCTTCCTCTATCTAGCCTGGAATGGTGTTGAGGTATGAGTAGTGGATAGAGAGATCAAAATTAGCCCACAGGTCCCTTAATAATAAACCCTGAGGGAGTGGTCTGGCCCTTACTTTTGTCAGCTCCCTTCAGACCATGCGGCACTCCCTTCAGACCGTTTGTCCTCAGCTCTAGGCCCAAGTCAGCAGTTTAAGGTGTCAACTGAAATAACAGAGAGGGCCACTGTAAAAGAAAGTGACATTTATTTTGGAATAGGGCATTGCAATGGGAATACATGTGCCATAGTAAACTATATGCATCATCAGGGAGGTAAAGGAAGACAAAGGTTTTTAAAGAAAGAATAAAGAAAATCACGTAATTGGTTTGAGGTAATTATCTTTGGTTACAAGGATCAATAGCAAGGGTGATGCCAAGGCTGGACGGGCAGTTGCTGCGCAGATGTCCTCAAAAAGTATTTATTGGGTAAATACTTCTTTCTGTTTAAGGCCTCTGTACAAGATTGCAGTTTTTTTAGTGTTCTGTGGTTGTTTTTGTTATCAGGTGTTCATGCATGAGAACCCTTCTCTTCAAGGCCTTCTCTTGCTCTGTTTGTTAGGTGTTCTTTCTTTTTTAACACAAATGAATCCATTTTGATCCTGACAACTTTCACAAAGGCAAGAAAAATCTCACTTATATCCAGCTACGCATGCTCATATTTTCTGAAACCTTCCCAAACAGTGTTATTAAAACACAGCTACTCCAAAAGTGAGTGGGCAACTAACCGATTTAGATAGAGCTGCTGCAGAAAGTGACGCATTGAAAGTAATGCTGAAATCTGCTGTCAATACTCTTTGATCACATGCTCACATACACACACATATCCACCATGCTCAGACAATGAATGTTCAAGGCTGTGACGGAATGAACAGTTCTATTCCTCGGAACTGAGTCCAGAGAAGAAAATCAAAAATAGAAGATGTGAAAAAGTTTGCAAACTGATGAATTATTGACACTACTGATTGAGTAAAACATGGTTACTCATGATCAGAATTTAAAAGGGGTTCCTTTAGTTAGCAGGCAGCCAGGATGAGAGCTACAAGGAGTATAATCAGATGTATATTTACGAGCTGTTCCTAGTGAATTTATTCCGTTTCTACACATTACACTTAAAAAGTATTTTCTTATTGAGATAATTTTTCTAATTACCCTTTTATTCTGATCGGTCATTCTCACTGTGATTCTGATTGATCCATTCTCTATTACCTGGTAGGAGCCTATTCTTAGGCAAATGAAGCATCTTCAGAAGTTGATTGGAGAAATTGTTTAAGAGTTCCAAAATGCTGAGGCAGAAGCGATTGGTCTTTTCTCCTCTCCGTGTAGCTAATTGTACGCTCATCCTGAGTAAGTAAAATAGGAGACTTTTTAAAATTGTTTAGTTTAGTTTGAATGGGTAGTTCCCGATAGCAATGTTTCCTAGAAATGATGGACCCCCAAGTAGCCATTGTTTAACATGACACATTTTAACTGGTAAACAATCACACATGCCAAATACTTCTCCAGAAAAGTCTGATCATGTATCTAAAATAATTAGATTTTGTTCAGTAATAAAACTCAATCAAATGAATTCTGTGTGAACTACTTTTATTCCCACGTTGAGAAATGTGTGTCATATCCTCTGTAAATTTGCATATTTTTCCATAAACCTAAAACCAATCAATTTTGAAGAGTTATGATAATATAAAGAATCTGAGGCAATTACAGTCTTTTAAACAGGGATTCTAAATGCATTTCACTACTGGTATTCATGTAGTAAAATAGTCAAAACTTCTTTAACCCTTTTCGTGACATCCCAATTAAGCTGTAATGATTGAGACTTGGGACATTTCTTAGGATTAATGACTGGCTAGGAAAGTGGATGGCCTGAGGTGAAGCCAAGGGCCATTAATTCCCCCTGGTCATTAATCCCCCAGGAAATTTCCTAGGCTGGTTTGATGTTAGCATTACAGGCTGCAAATATATTGTTGGGTTTCCTGATTGGTTTTAAAATAGTTTATTAAGATATCATATTTTAATTTGTGCCCTGTATACCCAACATTTCCAAATTTCCATTCCCTGTTTCTCATCTCACATTGTTGATTGCAACATAATAAAAATTGATTCCTTGGTCGTATCTCACATTTCCTTTAAATAGTCAAAACATGTTAAAGTTGTTTCCAATACAGAAGCCTCAAATGGCCATTTGTCTTTGTGGTGTTATTTTTTAGTGAAAATTTTGGCCTTGACAGTGGGTGGCATTTTATTCAGTTATATGTTTGGTGTGTTCTACTTCGTATTGTCTAAGTTTGTAAAAAGGGTTAAAACCTACCCTTAATTTTGCCTGATATCCAGTGTATATAAATCTGGACATAATTTCCAAACAGGGCTTGGAACAGTGGCTCATGCCTATAATCACAGCACTTTGGGAGGCTGAGGTTGGTGGATCACTTGAGACCAGGAGTTCAAGACCAGCCTGGCCAACATGGCAAAACCCCATCTATACTAAAAATACAAAAATTAGCCAAGCATGGTGGCACATGCCTGTAATACCAGCTACTTGGCTGGCTGATGCACGAGAATTGCTTGAATCTGGGAGGCAAAGGTTGCAGTGAGGTGAGATCACACCACTGCACTCCAACCTGGGCAACAGAGTGAGACTCTGTTCCAAAAAAAAAAAAAAAGGAAAAGAAAAAAAATCTCCAAATACGATATTTACATCTTTAGCTTTTGTTAGAAAATAACACTCAGTCATAAAAATAATATTTTTGGGAATTACCTGAAATTTGTATGGCCTCCATCCCTCTAGACATTCAACTTTAAATTAATTCGCCACTTTTTTAAAAAGTTTGAAATATAATTGTTTTTGTGGAAATGTACTTGGGGTTTATATCTGTATTAAATGTGAAAAAAGTCTGTTTTTTAGAAAATCTACCAGAACTTACTGTTTTTACCCCAAATATTCTGTTTGATATTGCTTATTATATCAAAGTGTCCTCTTACGAAGTACAGGAGAAATATTTCTTAGAAATAGCTGGGATTAAACTAAAAATCTTATCCTATTTTACCCTGTGAACATTATCAATCTTGCAACTGATGTTATTTCACTTGTTTGCTCAGAAGCCCAAAGTCAAGTTTGCAAGCCATCTCTGGCGAGTTCTTAGAGGCAATATTTAGAATATAATCTTTACTTTTGAATTTGTTTTTCTCTCTTCTACCCTAATTTACCTTCCTCATTTATTCACCATCAAGTTCAGAATATGTATCTTTATCAACTCCTGCTATTGTGTTTGGAATGAGTTGGGATATAATTAACTAGTTAATCAATTGTTAGCTACATCGAGCGCCTTGTTTTTCCTTCCTCCTTGGTCCAACATTCACTTCTATTCATCCCTCACATCTAGTTATGTCTTCTTGTGACATGGTTTCCACTGGTCCATCTGCTTCAGGCTGCCTGTCAGGACAAATCAGATGAAAGTCACAATCCCACAATACCTGAAACTAGAAGTCCCAAAGGTCTTTCCCAATTTGGTTAGCAACATTGTTATATAAATATTCTTGTCCCTTACCCTAAATTACACTTAACCACTGAAAGGTAGTTTTTGAAATTAAAAGTTGCTTCTGTTTATCCAAATAAACCTCTGTTACATTTTCTGTCTCAGAATATCTACCTTATATGGTAAATTTCCAAAGTCTCTACCTGACAACATACAACATATCAAGGGTAAATAGTTACTTAAGTTTTACCTTTGTTAAAACTTCAATGGAAAGCGACTCAATGAAAATAAAGTACCATAGCAAAAATAAGTTAAGACTACTAGATCTCCCCCAGTACAATGACTCCTTCAGGGGTAATAGGTAGAATCAGCCTTGGCAAAAGAACATTAATATGCAAAAGGTAAAAAAAGATTACCTGCCCCTCTATCTGTCTGAATGTACTTATCTTTTCCTATCTTTACATTTGATGATCGCCATGAAATCCTTGAGTCGACTGAAGGTCTATATAGGAAGTATAACGTGGGCTTATTGATCTGAGCTGCGAAATGACAACACAGGTCCATATTCTGTCCTCAGATCAATGCCGCATGTGTGTGTGTTCCTGAAGCACATGGTATATGCTGTGTCTGTCTGGCAGAAACATTTGTGCTTAAAATACAGCCTGACAGTTCCCTGCCATCTTGCAAAACAGTGTAGCTTATTTAGAACAAATCTGTTATGACTGACCACAGAAAGATGCATGTGTGTTTCTGAGCCTCTCCCTATGAATAGGCAAAAGGACCATCTGGGCACGTGGCATTTACACATATTTGAGCAAAGTTAGCATTCCGCCTCCCAGTAAAATCCATCTCTCAGGGACTCTGTGGGTTTGTGATGCTTCCTACAGAATGGAGGAGGAAAACAAATGCACTTCAGTAAAACAGGAGTATCTTTTTTTCATCTGTCATAGCCACAGTTTGATAGTATCTGTATTTCATTTTCACTTCAGAATATCACAAGAGAGAGAAATGGCAGGAAGCAAGTTGCTTCCACATGGTTGTGAAAAGGAGTTGTTATATTTGGTTGCTCTCTGTGGCACATCTCTGTGAAATTAAAAAAAAAACTAGCTACCATCCTGGTGGCAGAAAAAAAGTAATGTCCTTATCTTTTCCTAAGAAGAATTATTTGCTATAATAATAGAATGATCATAATGGCATTCCCTTTTTGTCTATCCTTATTTAAAAATTGATATGATTTATGCTTCAGACAAAACACATACCCTGATGTGTTTATCTTAGAATATGCATTTTAACAAGCAATGTAAAATACTCAGAAAAAACATGAATTAAGATGGACTTAATTATTCTATAATTGAAAGTCATTAATCAAAAATTTGGTTAGTCATAAAGTAACGTGATATTTTTAAGGAAATTCACCATAAGTTATACAGCCAAACAGCTTACTGTCTGCTGCTAAAAATGACCATTTTTCTTACTCAGAATATTTTTTATTTCCTATTTGTAAAATAGCTTTTATGACATATGGCTTATTATTTTCACTATTCTTGATGGAAACATGTCTTTCATCCTTAAATAATAAATTCATTTTTAAAAAGAGTCAAACTTAGGCAAGTATTGTTAACAGGAAAGTGATCAACTGAGAGCTAAACTTTTTGGTTGAGAGGGATATGTGATTATAAAACAATAAAGATGATCTCAAATGTCCTTTCAACTCTTAAATTCTACATGACATTCCTTCTCTGACATATTTTGCAATGTGTAATTTCAGGGGGCATCTCCAAAAGAAGGGTATCAAAATGTTTGAAAGCAATGGCAACATTGTTAAATTTCATGAGCAACTTCATGAGGGCACCATTTTGAGAAACAACGATGTGTTGTCACTTTTTCTGGACAAAAATTGTCAGTCACATATTTTACTTAAGCTTCAATTGTTTCCCTTCTATCAAGTGAAATACTGAATGGGCTAAAGTGTTGCTAAATCTTACATATTTTAATTCAAGTCAACTTCCTCTTCCTCTCCCTCTTCCTGTTTGTTTCTGTAGTCCCTGCAATGCTTTAGGTCAGGGGTTGGAAATTTTAGGGAATCAGATAGTGAATATTTTAGGTTTTGTGAACCACAAGGCAAAATTGAGGGTATAATGATGTACTTACATAGCAAGATAGAAAACCCCTCTCCCTCCTTCCCTGTTTGCCTGGGGAGGATATTGTGGGAAGCAGGGACATTTTGCAGCCAGCCGCTATCTCAAGAAGATGTGCTCAGGGCAAGGATGGACTAGACCAATAGGAAGGGGCCCAGCGGGCAGTGGAGTACGTGGCAGCCGTATTCGGTTTCACTGTCTCCCCCAGTGACACCCAGATGTAGCATGGCCGTTTCAACTTGTGCAGCTGCTCAGAGGTGAGGTGATTCACTAGGCTGGTATTCTACCATTTGGTGCCCACCAGTTGCCAACAGGGGAGTCCCTAACATGGAGTTGGCAACCTGTACTGACCCTGGCCAGGGCATGGGGAGACTGGGAGGCAGTTTCTGGGTGTGGAGGGGGAATGAGGAAGGAACTCGTTGGCCTCCTATCTCCCTCTGGCCCAGTGGTCTCCATGGCTTGTGGGGCTAGCTCACTGGAGTAGTGGTCACAGATAGTATAAAACCAGCAGCCAGCTAGATTTGGCCATCTCATGATTTAGCATCCTTTAATGTAGTTGTCACTTGTCAAGAAAGTTGGTACCTCTCCTCTAACATCTCTGTTTTACTATCTCCTTTACTATTCTAAGAAGAGGTCATATCTCTGAGCAATAGTTGTTCCTGTAGCAAATAGATACAGGCATAAAAAGATCTTGCCACCATCCTCAGGAATCTGTTTGGGGTTTTAGTTGCTATTTCTTCCAGTAAATTATGTTTAGGCCTATCATAAATCCTTCCTTTAGCAGTTCCTCATGTTCTTCCTCAATTCAGCATAAAAATTGAAAGCTCCCAACCCAATTCCTTTGGAGTCTAAGTGGCTTAGATTCCTAACAGAGTCCGAGTGGCTTCTTAGGTGATTCTACATTCCATCTCTTAGAGGCTAAATTGCACTGTGTTTTAGAGCAAGGATCAGCCACCTGCAGCTTGTGGGCCCAGACTGGAGCCCCTCTTCCTGTTTTTGTATGGTTCATAAGCTAAGAATGATTTTTACATTTTTAAATGGTTAGAGAGAAAAAAAATCAAAAAAGAATACTATTTTGTGACACATGAAAATTATATGAAATTCAAATTATAGTGTCCATAAATAAAGTTTTATTGGAACACAGCCATGCTCATTCATTTACATATTGTCTATGGCTATGTTGTGCTAAATGGCAGAGTTGAGTAATTGTGACAGAGACCGTATGGCCTGCAAAGACTGAAATATTTACTATTTGGCCCTTTACAGGAAAAAAAAATTGCTGACCTCTAGTGTAGACTATAGGCTCTAAAATCAGACTGCGTTCAAATCTCTCCTCCCCATTTTTAGTAGTTGCATCTTCTTGAATAATTTATTTAACTTCTCCTTGCATCGAGTTTCTTCATTTATAAAACAGAGATAAGATAATATCTACTTTATACACTGATGGGAAGAATAAATGTATTCTTCTATATAAGCAACTCATCCCAGGGCCTGGCACATAGTAAGCATTTAATACATGTAAGCTACTTGTGTTTTTCTGAAATTGGATTTTGTTTGTACAAAATGCATAGTAATGAAATCAATATGGTCTTTCCACCTGTAAGAAGTAATCCAATGGGAAAGATTTTGAATTTTCGCATGGAGTGCTTTGCTATTTTATACGTGAATAAGAAATTCTTAGTTGGCACTATATGTTGTGTACAGGAACACAGAATACATCATGACTCCTATCAGCTGTCAGTCTACTGAAGGAGCAAACCTCAAACACATGAAACAGAAGCATCCTTAAAAAGATTACTTTCTCTACCAAAGAAAGTAGAACACATACATTTTTTTCTATTTCAATAGCAACTCCGTGTATTGAGTTATCTTGAAAGTCTCCATTTATTGAGCCTGATAAGAGTGCTGAGCTGTAATTCATCTTTAGGACCTGCTATTCTTTCCCTTATCAACATGCTTGCCACCTATAACCTAATGTTCATTAGTCCTACCCATGGGGTAGAATAATGGCTGAATAATGAATTGTAAATTAGCTTTTTGTTCTTCTCACTGACATCAGTGATTATAAATAGACTTGAAATTTCCAAAGGCATTTTAAATGGAAAACATTGTTAGTACATAAATTGTAAAACTCTTAATCACGGAAACCTGTTATAAACTCGAAGTTAACAATTACAGACTTTCCCAATGACCATTTCATTAATTCAACAACTATTTACTGCATACTACATAGTACCCAGAGCCATAAACAAACCAGATAGCCAACATTCCCACGGAACTTGGCATTCCGCAAGGGTACTAAATGATTCTGACTTACCTCCCTCAAAGCTTCTTCCTTTCATTCCATCCTGCCAAGAGTTGCAGACTAATCTTCCCACTTTTGTCAACACATTTTGCTCTTCAAAAAGCTTTGTCTCTCATTGTACATCAGATCAACTGCAAACTCCTTAGCTTGGCATTTAGAGCCTTCCGTGATCTGACCCAAGTCTATCTTCTGCTTTCTCTTGTTACTGCATTTCCACACTCTCATTCTTAAACTCTCTGCTTCTGTCATCCTCACCTACTTTGTGTCTTTTGCTTCTCTACCTTTGAGTCATAAAAATGACTACTTCAAAAGCACTTGGGAGGCCGAGGCGGGTGGATCATCCGAAGTCAGGAGTTAGAGACCAGCCTGGGGAACATGGTGAAACTCCATCTCTACTAAAAATATAAAAACTAGCTGTGCGGTGGTGGCACATGCCTGTAATCTCCTCTACTTGGGGGGCTGAGGCAGAAGAAGATGTTGAATGGGGGAGGCAGAGGTTACAGTGTGTCGAGATCAAGTTATTGCACTCCAGCCTGGGTGGCAAGAGTGTGAAACTTCATCCCAAAAAAAAAAGGAAATGAAATGAACATTGACTGGTGTTCATGGAAAATTCAATTTTGAATTTTGACTACATGAGCAAAGTACAAATGGGATTTTATACTTTCCTGTAGATATATTTTTGTCCCCTCCCCAGCATGATGCTTGACTCTTTAACCACAGTATCACAAGACGGAGTCTTAGTCAAATGCTTCACACTGACTCCCGTAACTGTTCCTGCCACATCAAAATATGGTTTTCTTCCTTTGCTTAATTTAAAAGTCATTGTTGTGATAGGCCAGTCTTTTTAAATTTCAAACTTTCGTGGTGTTACAGTGGTTCAAATTTACTGGAAGACTTCAAAAACCAGACTCTGCCAGACTAGAAACTTCATGAGGACAAAGGCATGTGACAGCCTTGTTAAGGGTTATGTCTCCAATAGAGTTATTCATAAACATTTTTATTAAATTAATAAATCCTACCTTCTCTCTTAAAGATTTTAATATTCTTCATCTCTGAGAGGTCTGAGAAAAAAATTAAAATTAAAAAAAGCTTTGAATACTCTTCTCAGCTTTTATTAATCAAAGATTTATTTAATACCTCTTTTGCATTAGTCAAGTACTGTGCTAATCTACAATAATGTAAAGATAAAAAACACTGAAAGAATTGACACAATAGATTTTTCTAAAGCTAAAAGGAGTATAAACATTTCCCCATTTTCAACAGAATTTTATTTGAACCTTCATAGTAAGGCTAAATAGAGCCCTTTGCACAGTATTTTTAAATATATGTAAATTATTCCACCCATAACACCGTAAATATTTAGATGTCAGGGACCAATCTGTTTCCTCTTTGAATTACCTGCAATTCTTGGACAGTACTTTGTATGTAGTCAATACTAACTAAAAGTTGTTCTGTTGAACTGAACAATTTAGGCAATAAAAAATCATTAACAGATGAACAGCCCTTACATTATAAATGCATAATGCCACTTGGCAAACTTCACACTTGATAGTCACATATACAATTTCAGCTTTGGTTTGTGATTTAAGTTTTCTATTCTATTTTTGTTGTTATTTTACTTAAAGAGTAAAAACTGCCTTCAAAACCCAAGATCCCATGCCTGGGTTAGTCTTGTCAGTGAACAAACTCTTATCCACAACACACAACATGTAATTCTCCATTACTACAACCCTAACCTGTACTTTATTGGAAGCTAATTCCAGAGAGCAGTGTTCATGTCTCACTCTTCACCATTTTGGTTACAGCTTATCTTTTTTCTAATTCATTCACCAAGTAATGATTTATAGAACAGACCTTAACTCAGTCATATTGATCTGCCCCTTGTGGTTATTGTGATGGAGTCAAATTTTACTGCATTTTCAAGATTAAGATTCTATGTAGCCCTATCAAGTTTCCAAGTAATACTTTCACTGGCTTTTGATTCAGTGTAATTTTCTTTTTTTTACAGCAATGTTCTTACATGTTTAAAAGAGAAGTAGAACGTCTAGGGAGCGACATTTTAGGTAAATGAAGGCCCTGATTAGAAATAAAAACAGTTGTGTCAGTCTAAGTTGATACATGGGTTGCACTTCTGGATGTGATAATTCATTTTTTAAAAAGAATGATTTTATATTAGCGTGTTCTGGCATTTAAAAGAAGGTTAGGTGGTAGATAATGAATTTGCATATAAACAAAAAATTAACACAGAACTGAGCTTGTTTTATTATTATTTTATTTTAATGAACTATAATAAACTTTTAATTTGGGAAAAATATCTCTGCAAATCGTCAGTCTCCGAATCAAGTCTCCACACTGCCAGTCATGTCTTACGAAGATTATCCTCATATTGCCCTAAAGTAGTGGACATTTTTAGAGGAAAATCTTTCTCATTTTTGAATTCCTTCACTTAAAAATATCTTTGTATGTCTCCTCTCTTTAGTC
Source organism: Cacajao melanocephalus (assembly GCA_963573385.1). Lineage (NCBI taxonomy): Eukaryota > Metazoa > Chordata > Mammalia > Primates > Pitheciidae > Cacajao > Cacajao melanocephalus. The sequence continues at coordinate 20,359 of CAUYLG010020953.1, read as the reverse complement.
TCCAGCGTGTCCCTCCCCTTTTCAAATGCTATCCTGTTCACCTGCGTTCTCACTCTCATTCCCTTTTGTCAGTTTCTCCTCTTTCAATTTTCTTATCTCTGCCCTGTCGTCAAGCTCTCCTTGTCTAGGGAAACCCTTATTTTGCTAATAGATTTATGTACAGATTCTGTAATCCAACAAATTCTGTCTTATAATTTATTGTTTCTCATAGACAAGTTCTGTTTCTTAATGTCTTTCTATTGCCAGATTCTAAAATAAACTTGTATAACTGACCCCATTTTTATCTACCTACTATCCTTCTAATCGTATGCATACTCACCAAATTTTTATTATGCTCCTAAAATTGCACTCTTGAAGATTTCATAGTCTTGGTGATCTACTAGTAATCAAATTAAAATCACTTACCAGGCTTTGCCATCCTCTGTCTTTCTGGAATTTCTAGAAAACTTGATTGTAACCAGTATCTCCTTTTTGAAATATTTTTCTGTATCTGATTACAATTTTCTATATTTACATTGCCTTCTCCTCTTGTTAACATTCACTAGAAGCAAAGTATCTTCAACCATTTGCTATAGGCTCATTTTTCTTGCTTATGGTTTGCAACTATTCTTCCATACCTTTATTATGTATATTCTGTTAATGTAAAAAATGAGCCATTAAGAAAGAAACTAGTAAGTGTGAGTTTCTCCCTTAACTGCTAAATCAGGGAAAGAGCTTTCTGGAGTTTCTATAATAACTGTCTTCCTTGACCTTGAGACAAATGGGGAATAAAGAAGCTTTCGTGTTTCCAGCTCACAAAGAAGAGATTTTTGAGAGGGAAAAACAAATGGATCAGGATCTGACCAGAAGTAAGTTGAAACATCTCAAATCAGATGAGGCATCACAGCCCACTCTCTGATTCCAGGCAGCATCCATCCCTGGCCCACCCTAGGCAGATAGCATGATATTTAGGAGGGCATCTCTGAGTATATTTATGTTGTGGGTACCAGAGCTCAAAAGCAGCATCACATGCTAAAAGAAGCAACCCTAAAAATACAGATTCTCAAACTAAGGGCCTGGTCTTTCCCAAGGTTTCCAGCCCAAAATAAGCTCAGGTTTCTTTTATAACTCTGTTGAAGGAAGAGAGAGGTTGGGAACCAACAATAATAACTGAAGTTGAGTTTTCTGCCAGCCACAACATTTTCACAGGTAAGAAATCGAAAGAGACTAAATTTCATTTAGAGAGATACATATGTTGAATCTCAGGGCAATGTTAATCCTCCATATTTATATCATCTGCTTCGACCTTTCTCCTGAATTTCAGTTATGACTGCAGAATCTATAGTTTTATCTTAGATTCTACATTCTGACCTCTAAATCAATTTATCTAACAATTGGGATAAATTTTAGGTTATACAAAACTCTGCAAAGAACATGCTTATGACAATGTCTTTCTTTCAGATTATTTTCAGAGATAAATTCCTAGAAGTGGGCCCACTTCTGTTCAGGATCAGAGTCAGAGAGTCAACAAGAATTCAATAGGGTACTTGCTGAGACAACTGGGACTGTTTATAGTATATGAAAAACTAAAATGAATGTAAAAGCAGCCTTTAGAATAGAAATACGTTGCTCTCCCCTCTGTTTTCATACTTACACTCTCTCAAAAACATCAGCCATCTATTTGCCCTACTAAAGAGATCTCAAAAGGTTTTCTCACCTATTGACACTTTCGGGGAGCTGGGGGACGTATTTCATGCATCGCAGAATGTTCAGCAGCATCTCCAGTCTCTCTCTACCTGCTGGATGCCAGTAGGAAACATCTCTCTTCCTGTTATAACAATCTAAAATGTATCCAGACATTGCCAAATGTCTCTTGTAACCTATGCTACATTAGGTTACAAGTTCTTTAAATTGACTGTTTTGACACAAAGGATATTTTAACACAGCTATTTTATTTAGTCTCTTTTGATATATGGCATTTTAATGCAGCTTGAAAAGCTCAATCATAAAACTTAAATTTTAAAAAAACATGAAATATTACTGATACCAAATATTTTTATATCCTAGCACCTCATTAGAAACCTTATTCCATCCCTAATCTCATGCTTCACTGTGTCTCACCTCATCAAAGATGAAGTAATGCCCAGGCATGAGATGGAGGATTAAAATATTTGTTGTTCATTATCTATATACAAAAAAGTGTATAATGCAACCTTATCAAAATATCCTGGTTAACTAAATTGTCACTCTGCCTCTCCCATCTCTCTCTTTTCCTTTTTATTCCCCCTGTGGCATAATTAGCTATTTCATGCTCTCAGATTATTTGGGATGCCCATTTGTGTTAGACATGTGGGTATTCATTAATCATTGGTTAAAGGAACTTGAAATAAGCTGACTATTCACCATGATGGTAAGTTAGCAAGACTGACCCATGGAGTAGTGTGAGATAAAGCATAGGTCAAAGATCTCTTTAGTAGAGCAAATAGATGGCTAGAAATTTTCTTCAATGATCTAAAAGGTTGATATGTTAGGAAATATTTTATAGGGTCAAAGACTATACAAACTTAAAGCATTCAAAGTAACAAGAATCAATGAACCTAGAATCATTCCCAGTGATGAAATGATATGTAACTAGTGCAAATTGTTTAAATTCGGACTCTATGATGGCCAGTAAGTTTTTTTGTTTTATTTTTTCTAAAGGTAAAACTCGAAGTTATTTGGGTAAAACGGAAAATGGCACAAGGGATTTGGTACAAGGGATCCTGGATTCTCTTCAGGTTCAACTGCTACAATGATGAGCCTTGGTCTTGGCACCCCTTCTTCCTCCCTCAAATGGGCAGTGTGAAAATCACCATTGTCATCATTAGAGAAAGGGAGGCACCTAGAAAGAAGTCAGCCCTTCAATATAACTGTTTAAATGCTGACCAGCTTTGTGGAGTTTGTTTGAGATGAATGACTATTTTCAGATTGCATTTCAGCCATTTATATTAAAATGCTATATCAGTGTAAAATAACAGAGTTGCTGTGAGCTGCCACCCAGCTGCTCATTTCCCTGTCAGAAGCTGTTTCTTTTCAGAGGTAATCTGGTAAGAGGCAACTTGCCACCTGAAGGAAGACTGGTGGGTGTCAAAAAGAAAGACACTTTACACACACACACACACACACACACACACACACACACACACGCGCACGCATATGTGAGAGAGAGGGAGAGAAAGAGATTATTGCTAAAAAAATAATAATAATAATATGAGTTGATGTAAAAGCCCATGTAGAGGTTTTGGATCAAACTGTAGAAGACTGAAATCTTTACAGGTCTTGAAAATAAATTATATTGACTTTTTTGCAACAATAATGGTTTAATTCAAAGGATGTATGACACAATGAGCAAAATTTTGAATGAGAGGTTCTCATGTATTGGGAGTTGATTTTGCTTATCTTGAAATCCCTAAGACTTATAACAGGGTCATGGTATTCAATGCCTGACCTCTCAGAGGGAGAGGTATTCAATATACTTTTATCATATTAAATACCATAGGATCATTCCCAAATAGATAACCTACAAGGTTTTTCATTTGAATGCTTTATCTTACAGCCTTTCCTGCCTGCTGCAGTTTGACTGTCCCTCTGCCCTCTCAACTTCAGTGTGAACTCATTACATATCTCCCAGGCTAGTTTCTTTTTCAGATGCCTGTAATTCCATGGCAAATCCGTTTACCCAATTAACCAGTTTACCCAAATCCGTTTACCCAATTAACCAGACAAAATCTCAGTTGACTTTAAATTTTCATAGCTAGTAACTTTGTCTTGTTTATTCCTCTTCTAAAATCACTCTCAAATCTCTTCCTGGTTATCTATTTCTACCACAGTATCATCCTAACTATAGTATTGAAAGTTCACAGGCCTCTGGTCTTTAATCACTCAAATTGAGACCCTGAGCAAGCCTCTTAGTTTTTTGTGCCTCAGTTTCTCTTCTGAAAAGTGAGGGTGCTGCACCAGACCATGTTTTACAAACAGCAGTTCCAACCTTTAGAAAATCTTAAAATAAATACAATGTGTTCCTACCAGCATTTTCTAAAATGTTAAAAGCATAGAGCTAAAAATTCCAAATGTCATCATAAATAGTAAGGATAAATATTATCTTATTAAACGTTTTTGGGGGTGTGTGTGTGTATAAAATATATTTCTTACTATGACTCATAGTTTTAAAAAAAGCTGGAAAGTCACTGCAAAGATAATCTTGAAGTAATTCCATTTATAAATGATATTATTTTATTCTGGGTCCTTACTGTTTCATGCATAGATTATTTCAATAACATTATTATTATTATTTTTGAGATAGAGTCTCCTACTGTTGCCCAGGTTGGAGTGCAGTGGTGCAATCTCGGCTCACTGCAACCTATGCCTCTTGGGTTCAAGCAATTCTCCTGGCTAGCCTCTTAAGTAGCTTGGTTACAAGTGTGCGCCATCACATCTGGCTAATTTTTGTATTTTTAGTAGAGACAGGGTTTCACCATGTTGGTCAGGCTGGTTTTGAACTCCTGACCTCATGATACCCCCACCTCAGCCTCCCAAAGTACTGGGATTACAGCCGTGAGCCTCCATGCCCAGCAAGATTATTTCAATAACTTTCTAACTATTCTGCCTGTGCAGAGTCTCTTCTTCTTCCAATTCACTATGTACACTACTGGTAGAATGATCTTAAGTAACTCCTTCCAAGTGTAATTCCCTGGCTCAAAACCTTAAATTATTCCGTTTTGTAAGAAAGTCCTGTATTTAGTTTAGAATCACAGGTTCCTCCTAGTCTGCATCTACCGTACCTTTATAAATTAATCTTCTTCCTTTGTCCTATACGACCTCTGGATTTCAGTCTAACAGACACATTTGATTGACTGACTTAGCATCTTCTGAACATTCTGTTCAAATTCCTGCCCCTAAAATTTGGCCCACCCATTTTCCCAGCTTGGAATACTTTGCTCCCTTTCTCCATGGATTCTAAGGTTATTTTTCCAGAAAACCTCATTCCTTCAAGTTAAAAAAATAAAAACAAAATCTTGGTAATATTTTGATCAGAATGATTTTAATTATTCTCCAATTTAAATAGAACTGAAAACTTTAATGTATTGAATCTTCTTACTGACAATATGGCTTTCTAGTTGTTCAAGCCTTCTTTTGTGTCTCTAGTTAATGTTCTAAAGTTTTCTTTATATAGGTTCTATGAAATTACCTCATACATGGTAAACATTTTAAAATGGCAACTTTATTTACTTTAATGATGAATTAGTACCTAGTTTGTTTGAGAAGGAGCCAATGCCATTCATTTTAATTTATTCAGCTTAAGAGTAAAATAGAAAGTTTTTTAAAAATTTAATGAAAATGATTTGTTGTACAATTTACAAATACTTTAAAAACAGGAAACAACCTTGGATGTAGAATCCTGAGAATTGGGGTTCATTTCTGCTACTCCCTGCTAGTATTTTAAAAGAGAGAGAAAAAACTTGGCAAAAACAAGTAGAAAATCTAAGTAAATAAAATTTCCCTATGCTGCCACTGACTTACTCTTTATCAGTTTTATCATTTATAACCCTTTATTCTGACTTTTGTCTTTCTATACATTTAAAATATTTTTAGAGCTATTAATATTTGCCTACCCTTCACTACTCACTGATAAATTGAAGGGAAGCTTCTCTATCATGTAAAGAGTAGGATTTATGCTTCTTAAAATATAGAAAGATGACCAGAAAGAAGACTGATGATGATTTGGTGAGTCCCTCAATAACTAGCATAAGTCTTCCCCACCTGGGTCAAGAGAAGTTTAAAAATAAAGTGAAGAGCAATAAAGGGAGCCTAGATATTAAGCTTGTTCTGGATCAAGGCTAGTTGAATGGCTTTTTTGGAGCCTCGGTTTAGTTTGGAGTGAGACTAAGATAATTTTTTTTTCCGACTTTCCCTAAAACTATTATCTGCTTCCCCTTACTATTTAAAAAAAAAAAAAAGGAAAAGACTATAGCATTATCACCGTAGTTCACATACAGGAAGATCGTCTTGGATGACTTTCCAACTCTTGTATCTCGTGGTTGTAAAATCCATTATCATCTTATTGCATAAAAATAACATATAAATGTTATAGACCATAAAGCTTTGAAGTGTGGTTGTAAATTATATAAGCATATCTGCACATATACATATTCATGTTGCGATGCATTTCAAACGATGAAAAATATTCTTTGCTCCATTGCTGCAGTAAGTTTATTTTCTAAAATACATTCTGGAGACATCGGTAGTGTCTCCTGTCCTTGCAAATGACTAATGTGAGAAGCAAACTTTGGAAATTACATTGCAATGTAATCATCCATATTGTGTATTGTGGATAAAATTGATTAGAATAATATTGAAACTCCCCCAAGGGACTCTACAATTATAAGTCAAGTCCCAAATGGAAAAGCTTTTTTGAAAAGTTGGCAGATGTCTTAATGAAAATGAAGCATTACAGTAATATATTAGGGCAATTTGTTCATTATTGACAAGCAAATCACTAAACTATATAAATTACTGAATTGGACAGGCAGAATTACTTTTCTTTCAGTGAATGGTTAATCAAATATTACTTTTAAATGTTCATTTGTTTAAATTTTTGATAGACAGATTAGTAGACAAATGATTGTCCTTAGAGCTGCACGTTGGCTTTAGATGCAGAAAATTCAAATATTTGAATTTCTGTCAATTAGAAACCAAATTCACCCTCAAGACTGAAGTCCACCATTCACAGTTCACAGTAGAATATATAAAAGCACGAAGATTTTTTATTATCCTCAATGAACCTGTTTACTTTGCATTTCTGTTTCCTTTTTCTCCTGTTTTTGTTTTTAAACAGCCTTTCATGAAAAAGCAACATTAAAATAAGTCTTTGAGGAACTGATAGAGCTATTTAACAAGGGTGGCAGTTATATTTCACCGTTCACCATGTCAGGGATTTGTAATGATATAAAAGTTTGTTTCTGCATTTGTTTCCAAGGACTTGACCAAGCACAGAAGCTCCTGCAACTATGGCAAATTTATTCTAATAGATTTTTATTCTGAGACCAGGAATCTTTCTGTTTGATATTGCAAATGAATATTAAATAAACTACCTGCTGGCAACCACATAATATTTTAGTCTCTAATTTTAAAAGTACACTGTATTTTAATATTTATTTTTAAACAGGTATCAATTTTTATGGAGCAGTACATGAGTTGTTGATGGATAAATCACCCAAGCATGGTTAAAGCGAGCCTAATCTCCAGCTGGTACTAGATCCATTTAATTGTATCTTCTGACCTCACCTCACCTGAGTCTGCATTAAAATCATAATACAGTTCAAGTGTAAAAATGATATACTGTTTGTTCGCCCTGTTTATAGAGGGGCAAACATACAGTTAAATTCATATGTTTGAAATTAGTGTAGTCATTTGAAAAGGTTGAGTTAGAGCAAACTGCCTCTCAGCGTTTTTTTCTGCCCTTTTTTTTTATTTAAATGACTATGCCTCCATAACCAGATGAGAGAGGCTGTTAAGAATGTTGTAGCAGCTTTTCCTAGCCACCCAGAAGATTGCTCTATCAAACACAGAGAGCTATCAGGCATCATTTAATAATGGGCAGTCCATTTTAAAAAATATATTCAGCTGGTGATAGGACAGAAACTTTTGGATGTTCTAAATCCTTTATAAATGTGGTAACATCTTGGACTGGCCTAAACAGCAGACCTTTAGTTTATCTCCATTTTCATTAGGGTAAAATGTTGTCCTTAGATTCTTGTGGCAGTTTCATTTTCATAAATTACAGTATCTAGGTTTTTCTGTTTTAAGAGCCAGGATTTTAAAAAAATGCTGCTCCAGGCAGATTTATATTGATTTTAGTAACGTTTCTAAAAGCTGAACTGACAAATTTGAAAGTAGCATTGCTTTTGGATTCTGATTTAAAGAAATGATTAGTTAATACTTATTACAACTATCATTTATGAAGAGCTTTCTATACACCAGACAGACTTAGTGGTGAGTCCGCACAAAATGTAATGCATTGGAGGGTATAGGGCTCTCCTGGGTAAGGACCTTGTCTTTTTTATTCACTTTTTAAAGCTCCATCACCTAAAAGAGTGCCTAAGAGAAAGTAAATGCCCAATGAGTAAGTATAGAATGAATCGATGAATAAAATCGTTATCGCATTGGGTTTCTGTAACTACCCTACACAACAGGAAATATAGGTTTGTTTATCCTCATTTTACAAATGAGGAACATACCTACTTAACAGCAGAGACAAAATTTGGAGATACACCTGTCTGATTCTGAAGTCCATGCTCTCACTACTATGATAATAGCCCAGCCATAGTGTGTATTAGGGTTCTCCAGAGAAATAGAACTAATCAGAGACAGATGATAGATGATAGATAGATAGATAGATAGATAGATAGATAGATAGATAGATAGAGATAGAGAATATATTAGGGCAATTGATTCATGCACTAATGGAAGCTGAGAAGTCCTATGATAGGATATCTGCAAGTGGGAGAACCAGGGAAGCCAGATAGTGTGGCTCAGTCCAAGTTTGAAAGCCTCACAACCAGAAAGGCTACTGGTTAACCTTTCTGTCCAAGGCCAAACACCTGAGAAGTTGAGGGGCTGCTGGTGCAAGTCCTGGAGTCCAAAGGCCAGAGAATCTGGACTTCTGGTGTCCAAGGGCAGAAGAAGAAGAGTGTTCAGCTCACAAAGAGAGAGAGAAAGAATTCACCTTCCTTCTGCCTTTTTGTTCTATCTATGCCCTCAGCTGACTGGTGAGGGGAGATCTTCCTTACTCAGTCACTGATTTAAATGTTAATCTCTTTCAGAAATACCCTCACAGATATACCCAGAAGTAATACTATACCAGATATCTGAGCATACCTCACTCCAGTCAAGTTGACACTTTCAATTAACCACCATAAGCATATACCTTATCAACTTGGTATCCATACACATGTCCTTAAACCACATTTAATCTTCAATAAAGACAATAACAATGTTACAGTTTTATCAAACATGATACAACTATTCTGAATACAATAAAAAATGCACTAGTCCCATCACCAGAAGAGATGGCTTACTTTTCTCCTGATATTCCATAACTTAAATACTATGATGTGATATTAACAATATTTAAATACTGATATAAACTCAATACATCTTATATAATATTATATTATAAAGGAATAAGAGGAAAGAAAACAAAAATAATTGTTTAATATATGTAGATATATACACACAAACATATTCCTAACAAAATAGGGAGGAAATATTCATGGCAATTACAGTCCTTATTTCTATTACTGATCATTTGGTTGTAGCTGGTATTGATAACTGTCTTCTTCTATTATCCATTTTATATTCCCTTTGACTTCAGGAAGCACCTTAGCTGGTCATGGTTCTTTATCTGGGGGTCAGGGGTGACCCAAACCTTCATTCCTAAATGCTCTGAGCCATTTGCAGTCTTGCCTGGATTAGGTTGTTGTTGTCCCATTGACCTTAATCACAGAGCATGGTAATGTTAAGAAACACTCCCAAGGGATCACTTGTATTTTAGACATACTGTTTTTTACCTCCACTGTGGAGTACTAGTTAAAATTCCCCTCGGTATTCTGAAATGATTACCCCAGCCAACATCATAACTCCCTTCTTAGCCTGTTGGCTCAGAAGCATGAGGAGCCCAAAGTGACCAGGTGGTAGTATTAACTTCTAGTTTAATGGAATCACGTGTCCCCTGGCAGAAGAATCCCTTCCTCTGGAACCAAGACTTCTAGGCCAGCAGAGCGTAACATCACAAGAACAAGAAGGAAAAAATTTGCTAGCAGGTTACTAGGAGTAATGCTAAGTGATACCACTCCCATTTCCACCCCTTGATTCTAAGACTCATGAATCTTGGCTATGGAAGGAACTGTACCATACATGGGACACTTGTTCAGAGCATCTGCAGCTTTCTGGAGAACCTTGCCTCAGCCCTGCAAACTATTATCATCCAGCTGGAGCTGCATGTGCAACTTCAAAAGGCCATCCCATCATTTGATAAAGCCAGCTGCATCAGGATGATGGGAAACATGGCAAGACCAGTGAATTCCATAAGCATAAAAATCTTCCCAGTAAATTACAATGTTTGGATCCACTTTTGTCCTTAATAGTTATAATAATCAGTTTTAGTAAAATAAGCTCTTTCTGTTTCTATAGTTTATAATGCAGATCCTTTTCCACATCCATATCCACTTGCCTTTACCCATGTTTTATGACATAAATCACTGTAGCATACACAGATGGTTCTAAATATTGACTACATTGATCATCTTTATGTATCTAATGGACATGAATTATTTTTCTAAACTAATTTTATCTTTTTTCAGACAGTTTTGCAGAAAATAGCATATCTCTCTGAACTTACATCTTATGGGATTGACTTCAGAATGATGAAAAGTGCATCTAACATTCAGCTAGAGGAATCTCAAGGTCAGAAAAATCAAAATTTTTCTGCTGTCCTGTCCAAAAAAAGCAAACAAAAAAGCCAAACACAGCAACTATACTTAGTTCTGCAGGAAATATTTTCATAATGATGAACTTACAAGGGTTGAATGACCAAGTGCAATGGCAGAGAAATACTTGTGAGAATATTTGCTGAGTTTGGAACTGCAATAACATGCTGATCTTTACCGTCAAGTGTAGCCATGTCCTTGGGAAGACCAAAATAATCTATTTCTTACCATGTACTTTTCTTAGACCCTTCAGGTAAAGTCAGGGTTAATTGCTAATTGATTTGTTATAGGTTTATCCCTTTATGTCAATTCTGTCTACCTCTTACTATAACTGTCACCCCTTTTTCCTGGATCACTGAAAGAACATCACACTTGGTCTTCCATCTCTAGACTGGTCCCTGCCAACTTCTCAACAGAGTCCTGCCAATTATTTTCTATACTGTAAGCTGATAATGGCAACCCCTTTGTGAATAGTTATTTGTGACTTCATAACACTTTCAAGGTAAAATTCAAACTCATAAACATTGTATTGCAAGACCCCTTACAATCTCTCTGCTCCCTACAGCTCTCATCTCCCAGCACTGTTCTGACATGCATCTTTCCAGCCAGCATTACCGAACATCTTGTAGATCCTTGAATACATCATCTGGAATGGACATCTGTGCCTTTGTTCCTACACCTGGAATGCTCCCTCCACCACTGGCATACCATACACAGATGACCCTGCACATCTTTTGTCTACTCAATTCCTAATCATATTCAAAACACACTCCAAGTGCTGCTTCCTCCATGATCATCCCTACTTGCTTCTGATTAGCCTTTTGTGTTGCTTCAACAAGCTCCCTTGAAATTTATCCCCTAGCACCTAGTGTGCAATATTCAAACAAGCAGTTTACATGTTTGTCTCCTCTTCTAGACTGTATATTTCATGAGATAAGCACCAGGTATTCTTATAGAACTGCATATTGCCAGTGGTAGTAGAGTGCTAGTCTCCTTGTAAATATTCAAAAATTGTTTGGTGAATGAACGAAAGAAAAAAGAAAGGAAGGGAGGAAAAGAAAGAGGAAAGGAGGGAAGGAAGGAAGGAAGAAAGGAAGGAAATAAGGAAGGAAGGGAGGAAGGAAAGGAAGGGAGAAAGGAAAGGAAGGGCAGGGGGCGGGGGAGACAGAGACACAGGAAGAAGAGGGGAAAAAGCATGATCAAGAATCTCCAATGTAAGTATTCAAAAATTGTTTGGTGAATGAATGAAAGAAAAAAGAAAGGAAGGAAGGGAAGTAAGGAGAGAAGGAAGGAGGGAGGGAAGGGGAGGGGAGACAGAGACAGAGAAATGCACAGGAAGAAGGGAGAAAAAAGTGTGATCAAGAATCCCCAAATGGTAGCTTCTGGTAGCTTGTATATTTGTTCTTTGGCAAAATCATATGCTACAGAGGAAAGGGCCCTGAACATGAGCTACACCCTGGAACAACTCTGGGTAACCCTCTGTTCACTCACCTTTAAAATGTTAGGTCTCTTAGGGTACTGTCCAGTATGGAATTCTGTGATTACCACCTTAGATGTAAAAAGGAATTAAGTGAAAGATGCCTGAAAACTAATGGGATATCGTATTCGTTTTGTTAACTGGTAATAATGAATATACTTAAAGGACCTCAATCCTCCTATTTATTTTATTTCATCAAGGTTGTATGTAGTAATCTATGTCCTAAGTAATGATGGCTCAAGTAATTTAAGTAGCATGTGATTATTTTGAGTATTACATGAAGTGTCACTTCTTAAACACATGACAGGGAAACTGTAGTCTCCAATCTTTAAGGTAGAACCAATTTAATGGTTTCAACTTTTAACAAGTGATCTCTTCTCAAGCAAAATTTTCTTATAGCAAATATGTAAAAGTGATAAATATTTAATCTGTAAAACTGACGAAAGTGGCATTGTTTGATTTAATGAAGGGGGTTGGTGGGGTGGAAGGTAGCCTACATTCCTGATGGTTGCACTGCTGTCCTTTCAGTGTCATCCCTGAGACTCCACTGTTTGGGTGCTGAGGACTTCTTGGAGCACAGTTTGAAAATTATTACAACAAGACCATTGTATGTAACACAACATCCTCAAAAAAAAAAAAAAAAGAAAGAAAGAAAGAGAGAAAGAAAGAAAGAAGAAAGAAAGAAAGAAAGAAAGAAAGAAAGAAAGAAAGAAAGAAAGAAAGAAAAATGAGATCCAGATGGTCAGTGATTTGCACAACTTCTTGACTAGTTGCAGCTAAGAACACTGGTTATCTCTTTTTGACACCAGTATCTGCACCATGATAGCATGTATATTACTGGGGTCAAGTTGGGTTTCATGCAAAAGTCACAGACTTTATTAAAATCCCATAAAAGAACTTTGGCTCACTTTCTCTTCTTCCTATCTTCTAATCAAGCATCACTCCATAAATGAGCATATAGTTCGACTTTTAACACAGGTGATTTATGGTCCTTGGGTCTTATAGATTTAGGTCCTGTATAGCAGGTTTTCATTTTCAAGGAATTTTGTAAGTGATTAATAATCATCACAAATGCATGTATTATATCTCAGAAATAATTCCAGCTCCTGTCACATTTGCGGTCATAAGCAAAGCTTTACAATGGGATTCGTGGAACACCAGAAGTGGAATTTTAAGTGAAGCAGGGGTTCTATGTTGAAAGATCACCTTTTCTTCACTGCTTTTAAATAAAGAGTTTATCATTGTGGTCAGGTGGTTAATAATTCCCCGACGATCAAGGGGAGAGAGAAGTCTCATATTTTTTTTAAGTGCTTACATTTTTTCAAAAATATTTCAACCTTATTTTTCTTTAAAACATCATTTTATGAGGCTTTCATTGTATTTTCAGATCCATGAATTTTCTCTCTCATTGATTAGGTAAATCTTTTAAAAATAAAATAAGAAAAATAGTATCTGCTACATATGTTCATAATACTAGAAAGAGAAGATTGGATAACAAATATTAAGAAAAAATTATGAAAGAATTTAATCACAAAATCCTGTGGTTAATCTTCATATTTGTCACTTTTAGTTAATCTCAAAAATTAGCAGTCACTTCTGGAGGAAAAATATTGAAACTGTAGGATCAGGTTATCTGTAACTCATTTTGTGGAAGCTGCCAGTCCTTGTGAATATGTGTTAATAATGACAATAGATAACATTTGTGTGTGCACCATGAGCCAGGCAAGTTCTCAATGTTTTTACATCTTTAACTCATTTAATCATCGAAAGAATCCATGAATTAAGTACTATTACTATTCCAATTTTAATAAAGAGACATCTGAATTCCAAACAGTTCATGTAATTTTCCTAGTATTGCATAATAATGGGGGATATGGACCAAGGCACTCAACGACCAATGTCAACATTCTTAAACACTATGTTACACTATCTCTTTCTATTGTTTACATTGGGTAGAAGCTCTACAGAGGAATGGGAGGTCGATAAAAATTATTGAGAAACTCTGTCTTCCAAAACAACAAACAACCCTTGTCTGGGTGACCCACAGGCTTTACCTGGGCCCCTAATGACCCAACAATCCATAGACCAAATATTGAAATGTATATTTAGGACAGTCCTCCTACCCTTCTTCTCTCCTCTTGTACTTCTTAAGTACATTTGGTCTTAACGTACAGTAATTTGTGACTTGTCTTATCCTCTCTATTGTAAATTCTAGAATGACAGCAATAATATCTATTTATAGCTCTAATCCCTGCTTTATTAGGGACTATGCCTTACAGATAATGGAAAACTATTGTCTCATCCTCCACTAAATTTTCCAATAGAACCAAAGAATTCCTTGGCCAGGTGGTATGCTGGTAAAACCATCAACTCTGGAGGAATTTTTAAAGTCCTGCTTTGTAGCATATTCCAGTTCCCATGGTGTAAATACTATTACCATTACCAACCTGAATCTACTGACTAATATAATGTCACTGAAAACAGGAGGAGTTAGGAAGAGATGTTATCAACAGGCCCTCACCAGCTGCCAGGGAGAATGAAAGCACATGGCTGTGTTGGCTGTTTAAAAAAAAAAAAAATGTAAGTTCTACTGAAGAAAGTTGATGAAAAAGAAGAAAAAATAGGAGTAAATCTTGACTTCACAATTTCTCCTGAACACCCCTTGTTCCAGTGAACTCTCACAAACCACCCTAAGGTTGCATTAGTGGCTTCTTCCGTCACCTTCTCAAAGCACCTTGCAGATGAGTCATCAAAGTGTTAATCTCACTGTCTTTTTACTTGTTCAGATTCCCCTAGAGGATTGTAAACTCCTTTTTTTTCCCCCGAGACAGTCTCGCTCTGTTCCTCAAGCTAGAGTGCAGTGGTGTGATCTCAGCTCACTACAACCTCCATTTCCCAGGTTCAAGCAATTCCAGTGCCTCAGCCTCCTGAGAAGCTGGGACTACAGGTGCACACCACCACACCTGGCTAATTCTTTTGCATTTTTATTAGAGACGGGGTTTCACCATGTTGGCCAGGCGGTTCTCGAACTCCTGACCTCAGGTAATTTGCCTGCCTTGGTCTCTCAAAGTGCTGGGATTACAGGCGTGAGCAGATTGTAAACTCTTTGAGTGCAGAGATTATGTTATCATTGTTTTAGTCCCTGAGTCTGGCCCAAAGAAAATATAATATTTAAAAAAAATATTTAATAAATAAATGCTTGAAAAATATGATTCTACCACAGGGGATTGCATCTATTTCTTTATTAGCAACTAGAGGTCATGAGTATCACCTGGATTTTGGCCTTAAAATAAAATTTTCCTGCTTTGTTGATTTATGGTTGATCTGTAGCATTACCCTTCAACATAGTTATTTGTAGTTGGTGATTAAGTTCTGTGGACTTGTGATTAAGGAGTAATTAATTTTCCATACTTAACAACACTAATGAAATTTCACGTGAAATGAAAAGTAACTACAGAATTAGCATTTGCGTCTACTTAGCAGCTTGTCTTCATTATATAACAATCAGAAACAAAGTACTTCAAGTTCATCCTAGCCAAAGGCTTGAGAACATAATGTAAAGAGCTAGCTAAAGAGAGACAGGCAGGCAAGCAGACAAATAAGCAGAGAAGTCTAACTTAAATTATTATAGATGTATTTACAGAAATGGGCTATCAGTTTTATTGCAGATATACTGGATAATAGAAAAAATTGAATAATTTATCCAGCAATTTTCACATAAGCAATATTATTAAAATGAAGACATGAAAGAAGAGGTTATGGAGGAGAATATATAGAGGCCATGAATAAATTCATTAGGCAGCAGAGATGGTGAATGTTTTAGTAGGTTTGGACTAGGTTAAAAAAAAAAGAAAAAAGTACTTAATTTCTATGAAATCTAAAAATATCCCCTGAGTGGAAGAATTGCCTAGAGTGAGAAAGTTTATTCCCAGCTTTTTATTGCCACTAGTGTTTTCAAAGACTAAAAGCCAGTCTTTGTCATTCTATATTCTGGTAAATATTAAAAACAGTAACAAATTAGAGCGTGGTGATAGGGGATAGGGAAAGAAAAGCTGAGGAAAAAGCAGTGCTCGTAAGCCAAATAAATGTGGTACATGAAGATAGCTATGAAGAGCCCCAGACTGCCTTGTGCTGTTTTGCACATTTAAGGGAAAAAAAAAAAAACACTCCTCCTGGTTCTTTTTTAATACAAATACCCCATTTTCTCTTTAACATGTATAATTACATTAATGTCACTGTTATTTTATATTTCCATAAAATATTATTTTTAAAAACATACTGACCTTTAATTACAGATTTAAAAACAACAACATATTATTACCATTTTTGCAAGAAAACAAACCTAGATGCTAACCAAGCAGCCCTGAATTCTTTAGAAGAGTTGTAGTACATTCAGACATAAATTCCTGTTAATAAGTATTTGTTTTTTATATGAGAGGGAGCTTCTCATTTAAACAAAGACAACTTTTACAACTTTAGAAAAAGATGATCCCTCTGGTTAAGAATATTTAGAACAAAAAGGGATTTTCTGAGTATTAATATTAAATCAGTTTCAGCACAATACCTTCTAATAGCCAGAGATGTCATGAGCACTCCTCGAACCAAATTCAAAACAAAGTGTTGATATTCTCCAGTCAGTGACTGCTCTATTTTAGGGAATTTTCCAAATATCAAGTATTTGTGTTTTTGAGCACCAAATTGCTTTTCTTTAATAAATATGTTCATATTTATATAAACATTTTTAAATCCCTACATTCTTAAGCAGAATAGATATAATATAATTGAGTTTTTAACTCCGCATCAGTGTCATTATTGGTAGTGCTTACTGTTTAATGCTGCCATACAGGGATACCCCAAGACCCACTAAGCACATTGGGTGCTTTGATTCTACACTGAAGGACTACAAAATGCTATGTGTTTTGAGCTCTTTACAAACAGTTTTGTCTGCTGATAATAATACTTTCTTTAACATTATTTGTTCTCTGTTAAGGCCTAAAACTGAATCATCATATTTAACAAAATGGTACACATTAAAAATACAAAGTAGATTTTTAGTTTAAATATTCTAACATCTCTCCTTTTAATTTTTTTTTTTTTTTAAGAGATCAGGTCTCTCTTTTTTGCCCAGGCTGATCTTGAACTCCTGGCATCATGTGATCCTCCTACCTGAGCCTCCCAAAGTACTAAGATTACAGGCTAAAGGTAGGTATAAGCCCCTCCTTATCAGAAAAGGTGGGTGTGTGGGTGGTTGCAGGCATATGAAAGCAAGAGGTAAGGAGAAGGCCCAAGGGTGGGGAGAAAGAGCGAGCACTCACAATTTTTCTTGGACAAAAGGCAGTCTGAAATATTTCCATCTATTCTCAAGATGTGAATTGACAAGAGGAACCAACAGCATACCCAATGAACCTAGAATAAACATTTTATCTTTGAGTCAGATTCTCATGTAAAACTTTATTTTTATTATTTTATATTGTTAGTAATCTTCATGATTTCCTGCAACATCTGGCACCTTATTTTTTCACAAGTAAGTATTATAAATACCTTGTTTATTTTAATCACAACCAAGAAAATAAAAGTGAGTCCAAACCTAGGTGCAAAGAGGTGTGGTGGCTCACTTTTATTTTCTTGGTTCTATCCATACATCCTTTTCAAAAATAAAAATAATAATAATGACTTTTCTTAATTGTCTACCCAAGGTTCCTTCTGCATTTCAGGCCTCGTGTGCAATCAAAGCGACAGAGAAAAAATCATGACAGATGTTCTGAGTGAACTCAAGCTGCTGAACCATCTACCACTTTCTCCTCCTCCAGCTGTAGTTTCCTGACAAAGAAAGCTGAAAATTTACCAAGCAAAAAAGTATTTTAGGCCATAGAGATTCAAATACAATTGTAAATATTTTGTTCCATTTCTTTGGTTGAAAGCCATTTTATACCTGAAACATTAATAAAAGAGTATTTAAAGATAGACTGACTACATTTCTTTTGAGAGCAGAGTAGGAATTCTTAATAATAATGAAATGGGCTTCAGCCCTTGGACACTGGAGAGTCCAAGCCAATTGGGAGTGGAAGGGATACCCCAGCACAGTGCAGCTGCTCTACCAAAACATGGTCAGATGGCTTCTTTCTTTTTTAGTTTTATTATATTTTAAGTTTTGGGATACATGTGCAGAACATGCAGGTTTGTTACATAGGTATACACATGCCACGGTGTCAAGTTGCAATCTATAGCCAGCACTCAGAGGTAGAGGAACCCACACTTTCAAAGAATTGAGAGGGAGCACAGCTACAACTGTGAGGAAATATAGGGGAGACACACAATCGAGCAAGAATCTACCAACTCACCAATAAGCCTAAATTGCACCTGCTGAATCACACCTCAAAGTTTCAACACCAAAAAAACCCACTAACATACTCCTCTCTGAAACCAAAGAGGCAGCTTCAAATAAAGACATACATAAAGGCCAGGCATGGTGGCTCACATCTGCAATCCCTGCACTTTGGGAGGCCAAGGTGGGCAGATCACTTAAGTTCAGGAGTTCAAGATCAGCCTGCCAACATGGTGAAACCCCGTCTGTACCAAAAATATAAAAATTAGCTGAGCATGGTGGCAGACACCTGTAATCCCAGCTATTTGGGAGGCTGAGGCAAGAGAATCTCTTGAGCCTGAGATGCAGAGGTTGCAGTGAGCTGAGATTGTGCTATTACACTTCAGCCTGGGTGACAGAACAAGAATCTATCAAAAAGATTCTAAACAAAGGCTCAGCCCGGTGAAAACACCAGAAATCTATCGACTATACTCAATCTACACTGCAGTAAACGAAGCACTCACATGCAGAAATGATAAAGAACCAACACAAGAACTCTGGTAACTCAAATGACCAGTGTTGTATGTCCCCCAAACAACTGCACCAGTTCTCCAACAAGAGTTCTTAACTAGGCTGAACTGGCTAGAATGATAGAATTAGAATTCACAATATGGATAGCAAAAAAGATCACTGAGATTCAGGAGAACAGCAAAACACAATCAAGGAAAATAAAAATTACAATAAAGTGATACAGGAGCTGAAGGATGAAATAGTCAGTATAGAAAAGAACCTAATAGATCTGACAGAACTGTGTGAATAACACAGTACAGGAATTTCATAATGCAATCACAAGTATTAACAACAAAATAAACCAAGATGAGGAAAGAGTCTCAGAACTTGAAGACTGGTTCTCTGAAATTAGATAGTCAGACAAAAACAAAGAAAAAAAGACTTAAAAGGAATGAACAAAACATCTCAGAGCATGGGATTATGTAAACGGGCCAAATCTATGAATCACTAGCATTCCTAAAAGGCAAGGAGCTGGGGAGAAAGCAAACAACTTGGAAAATATATTACAGGATATCATCAATGAAAATTTTCCCACCCTTGCTAAAGAGGCCAACAGTCAAATTCAGGAATTCAGGATTTTCCAAGGTCAAAATAAAAGAAACAACCTTAAATGTAGCTAGAGAGAAAGGGCAGGTCGCCTACAAAGGGAACCCCATCAGGCTAACAGCAGACCTCTCAGCTGAAACCCTATAAGCCAGAAGAGATTGGAGGCTTATATTCAACATTCTAATATCTAGAAAACCCCACAGTATTGGCCTCAAAGCTCCTTAATAGTTGCAGGATACAAAATCAATGTACAAAAATCACTAGGATTTCTATATACCAACAACAGCAAAGCCTAGAGCCAAATCAGAAAAGCAAGCCCATTCACAACTGCCAGCAAAAAGATAAATACATAAAATAAAATAACTTGGAATACAGCTAACCATAGAGGTGAACAATCTCTACAATAAAAATTACAAAACACTACTCAAAGAAACCATAGAAGATACAAACAAATGGGAAAACATCTCATGCTCGTGGATAGGAAGAATCAATATCATTAAATTGCCTATACTGTTCAAAGCAATTTACAGATTCAGTGCTATCTCTATCCAACTACCAACCCATTCTTCACAGAACTAGAAAAAAACTATTTTAAAATTCATATAGAACCAAAAAAACAAGAGCCCAAATAGCCAAAGTAATACTAAGCAAAAAGAACAAAGCTGGAGGCATTATGTTACCCAACTTCAAACTCTACAGGTTACGGTAACTGAAACAATATGGTTCTGGTACAAAAACAGATACATAGACCAATGGAACAGAATAGAGAGCCCAGAAATAAGGCCACACATCTACAACCATTTGATCTTTAACAAGGCTGACAAAAACAAACAATGGGAAAAGACTCTCCATTCAATAAATAGTGCTAGGACACCTGGCTAGGCATATGCAGATGATTGAATCAGGACCCCTTCCTTACACTATACACAAAAATCAACTCAAGATAGATTAAAGACT
>CAUYLG010020949.1:0-18502 GCA_963573385.1 Cacajao melanocephalus | reverse complement strand
ACGCCATAGAATACTATGCAGCCATAAAAAAGATGAATATATGTCCTTTGCAGGGACATGGATGAAGCTGGAAACCATCATTCTCAGCAAACTGACACAAGAACAGAAAACCAAACACTGCATGTTCTCACTCATAAGTGGGTGCTGAACAATGAGAACACATGGACACAGGGAGGGGAACATCACACACTGGGGCCTGTCGGGGGGTGAGGGAACTAGGGGAGGAATAGCAGGGGGTAGGGGGGTTGGGGAGGGATAACATTAGGATAAATACCTAATGTAGATGATGGGGGGATGGACGCAGTAAACCACCATGGCACGTGTATACCTATGTAACAAACTTGCGCATTCTGCACATGTGCCCCAGAACTTAAAGTATAAAACAAAATAAAATAAAAAAAAAGAAGACACAAGTGTTTTCTATACTTCTCTCCCCAGGTCCTGCTGAGGACCAAGATCTATGTTCTCCCATAACTTGCTGGAGGAGAAAGAAGAGGATTTTTCTTTCAAGGCCAAGTGCCTTGGCCCCAGGATCTCCAGCTTGTGACCACTGTACTGCTTAGGAAAATGCACACCTTCCTGGTAGATTCTGAACAGTGGAGAAAAGGCTTCATGAGAAGCACGGAGGCTGGAATTGACATCCCTTACCCTCACTCTATCATCTTTATGTGTGCATTTCCCTGGTGACCCCTTCCTCCCCCAGTACCTCCCTCACTGTCATTTCTGTTGCATCGCAGGCACAGGCCTCCAAACAGGTATGGTTGTGACTGAGTCTGTTTCTGACACCCCACCCCTTCTCGCTCTGTGGGAAGACATGGCTGGAAAGGGCTTTGAATCAGGAATGAAGCCAGAGGGCAGGGCTGACAGGGACCATTTAAATTCTGCAATTCAGAGATTTACACAGAAGCCTGGACACAATTCAGAAGAGCTGGCCAGATGGAGCTGTCACAGATACCCCTGAGTTGAAAAGGCAGAGCCTTCCATATCTTAAGTTATACAAAGAAGAGAAAGAGGGAGATTTTATGAGATGAAAATATGAGCTTTTCCAGTGAATGCTTTACTGAGAGTTGTGGGTATATTGAAGAGAGACCCTAGGGAAATGGCATCTGAGATGCCTGTAGGGTGTGATGTGTGGACCCTGGATTAGCGTAACCTTCTGTGAGTGTGTGACTGTGTCTGGTAAGAGTGAACTCTGCTGAAATGATGCGACTTTAGGTAGGAGGTGGACGGGTGTGTGAGTATAAGGGGGTGACTGTGCTTCATTTTCATGACTGTGATGTGAGTGTGTGTGTGAGCCCAGCTGGACCAGTGCATGGGCATCTTTATATGCACAGTGAGCAGGCATGCATGACTCAGTGAGTGGCGTGGCTCTGTGTGACTGGGGGGTGTGTGTGTGCTGAGATGTGACCAGGTATTGAACTGGGAACATGCATTGGCCTTCTGTGCATGAGAAGGTTCCTCCCCACAAACACCTCTGATGAAGCAGCTGTGCAACTTCCCATGTGTGTCAGTGTGGATCCAGGGTGGCAGAACTGTTGGGGATCTTGGGGACCACAAGTTACTAAGGACTCATCTCTGAGCATTCATGAGAACAGAATGCATGAACCCTCAGGGGCCCCTTCCCAAGCAAAGTGGGAAAGAGAAAGCAGGCTATGAGGCCCACGGTTCCTCAGGCGGGGTCCGCACAGAAGGCACTGGCTCCTGCCTCCCAGGCTCAACTTCCCCGACCCCTACTCCAGCAGTCCTGATTTGCTAGGGAAGGACATTGGGAGACTTGGGTTCAGAGACAGATTCACCCAAAACAAGAAAGTAATACGTTTAATTTCCATTCAGGCAGAGCTTCCAACGGACATTCATCAAGTCTGCTGAGGCCTGTAACGGCAGCACTTTGGGAGGCCAAGTGGGGAAGATCGCTTGAGGCCAGGAGTTGGAGACCAGCCGAGGAAATGCAGCGAGATTCTATCTTTCCAAAATTTAAAAATTTGCCAGGCATGGTGGTGTGTGTCTGTAGTCTTAGGTGCTTGGGGGTTGGTGTGAGTGTGTAGAGATGTTTCCCTTTCTTCAGCGTGTGTCTGCGATTGAGGGTGATAACCAGACTTCCTGTTGTCCAGGAATCCCTGTTTCTACGTGATCACGGGATTCCCAGAGCCAGCTGACAGCACGATCCTTCCTCACTTCAACCCTTAGGCTTTGCTCATTAAAACTTCTCCAAACTTCATAAAATTTGGTTCTTGCTTTCAGCGGTAAAACAGGTAGTGGTCATCACCAAAAGGGCCTGGAGGATTTCATGGGTGGTGGGAGGAATCAAAGAGGATAAATTTTCCTGGGGCACAAAGAATGAGTGCCAAGGCCACTGGAAGATCTGAGAACACATTAGGAATGACACTTGTCGATAGCATGGAGTTTACGGCAGGCACTCTGAACCAAAATCCCTACCCAATTTCAGATGAGTCACTGCACTGAAATGTCAGGCAGCTGTTTTCAGCCACACAGGGATAAGCAATGGGATTGGAGGCTTGAATAACTCAGCCATAACAGGGTGAGTGGGACTGTGTCTGAGCTGAGCAGGGTTGAATAGGAGCCTCACTCTCTACACTGAAAACACAGGGGAGGGAACACTTCAAGGATGCCATTTTCCCACCTGAACCCCAAACCTCACATGTCCCTCCACTTAACCAGGAAAAAAGACAAGAAGAAAACCACCTGAGAAGATACTCACATGCCGTCTCCCCTCAGTTCGGGAACAAAAGATATACAATATTATTTCTGGAAAGGTAGAGCACAGATGTAGAAATCCAATTTGTTCATTTAAAGAGTGCTCACAGATGATCACGCCCTTGCCCATCCTCCCTGCAGACTGAGACAGAGAAAACCCATTTCACAGAGAGGACCTGTAGGCTCCTACAGTGGACATGGCAGTCGGTACTTTGTAGAGTGGAAATCTTGGTCAGAGATGCATGCAACAAACCTTATCATCAGGGCACTCAATACTGGCTCTCACTGATGGTCTTTCCTGTAACTGATTCATCTCCACCCACAGACACAAGGTTAGGAAACCTCCATTTCCACCCTCTGTAGTGCACCCACTGCCTCCCCTCCCCCTCCCCTTAAAGAAGCCTGGCCTTTGAAGACCCCTACTGATGCCCCAGTCCTCTCCTAAGAGTAACCTTTCTTCCTGGAGTGTTTCCTCTGGGGAGAATTCTGGACCAACCCCCTCCATCTGAGATGCTCCACTAGCTGGTTGTTTTGCCCATTCGTTGACACAGTTTCTTCATTGTGTTGATACTCTTTACCCTTTGGGACATTGTTGGAGTGGCTGGTACTGGTTGTTCTTTTCTATGTTTAGTGCTTCTTTCAGAAGCTCTTGTACGGCAGGCCAGGTGGTGATGAAATCTCTGAGCAATTGCTTGTTCGTAAAGGATTTGATTTCTCCTTCGCTTATGAATCTTAGTTTGGCTGGATATGAAATTCTGGGTTGAAAGTTCTTTTCTTTAAAGATGTTGAATATTGGCCCCCAATCTCTTCTGGTTTGTAGGGTTTCTGCTGAGAGATCTGCTCTGAGTCTGATGGGCTTCCCTTTGTGGGTGACCTGACCTTTCTCTCTGGCTGCCCTTAGCATTTTTTTCTTCATTTCAACTCTGGTGATTCTGACGATTATGTGCCTTGGGGTTGCTCTTCTTGAGGAATATCTTTGTGGTATTCTCTGTATTTTTTGGATTTGGATGTTGGCCTGCCTTGTTAGGCTGGAGAAGTTTTCCTGGATAATATCCTGAAGAGTGTTTTTCAGCTTGGATTCGTTCTCCCCATCACATTCAGGTATACCGATCAAGCGTAGATTTGGTCTTTTCACATAATGCCATATTTCTTGGTGACTTTGTTCATTTCTTTTCACTCTTTTTTCTCTAATCTTGCCTTCTCATTTTATTTCATTGAGTTGATCTTCAATCTCTGATATCCTTTCTTCTGCTTGATCAATTCAGCTATTGAAACTTGTGTATGCTTCGGGAAGTTCTCGTGCTGTGTTTTTCAGCTCCATCAAGTCGTTTGTTATTCTCTATGCTGGTTATTCTAGTTAGCATTTTGTCTAACCTTTTTTCAAGGTTTTTAGTTTCTTTGCATTGGATTAGAACATGTTCCTTTAGCTCAGAGAAGTTTGTTGTTATCCACCTTCTGAAGCCTGCTTCTGTCAGTTCTTCAAACTCAGTCTCCATCCTGTTTTGTTCCCTTGCTGGTGAGGAGTTGTGATCCCCTGGAGGAGGATAGGCATTCTGGTCTTTGATGATTTCATCCTTTTTGTGCTGGTTTCTTCCCATCTCCATGGATTTATCTATCTTTGATCTTTGAAGTTGGTGACTTTCAGATGGGGTCTCTGAGTGGACATCCTTTCTATTGATGTTGAAGCTATTTCTTTTTGTTTTTTGGTTTTCCTTCTAATAGGCCCTTCTGCTATAGGACTGCTGGAGGTCCACTCCAGACCTTGCTTGCCTGGGAATCACCCCCGGGTGCTGTAGAACAGCAAGTGTTGCTGCCTGATCTTTCTTCTGGTAGCTTCATCCCAGAAGGGTACCCACCAGTCGTCAGCCAGAGCTCTCCTGTATGTATCATCGTTTTGGTTATGCAGGCGTCAGGGAGTCATTTGAGAAGGCAGTCTGTCCCTTGTCTGCTTGCATAGGCGCTGCTGGGCTGCCACAGGCTCAGTCCTGCTGCTGTGTAAGCTTCCTCTGGCTTTTGTTTACACAGGTAAGATCAGCTATGGCGGATGCCCTTCCCCCATCGAGCTCGATCATCCCAGGTCAAGTTTGAATTGATGTACTGGCTGGGAAACTCAAGAGAGAGGGCTTTAGTTTGCTGGTCTTTGTTGGGGTGGGACCCACCAAGCCATATCATGTGTCTCCCTGCTTTCAGCTCCCCCTTTTTCTGGGGAGCAGGAAGTTCCATCTGGCAATCACTCTCAGTGCTAGTCAAAACGTCTGCCCAGATCTGTGCCAGTGACCCACAGTGCCAGCCGTAGCTGCCACTCAGATCTGTGCTAGTAACTTGCAGTGTTTTACAGTCTGGCCGGGATCTCCTTGTCTGTGGGTTGCAAAGGCCATGGGAGAAGCACAGTATCTGAACCGGAGTACAAAAGGGGAAGGGTCCCTGATCCTCCGTCCAGTTGCACTTCCCAGATGCGGGCAGCGCCCTGCCCTGCCTTGATCTGCCCTACTTAGGCTACACCCACTGTCCAGCCAGTCCCATTGAAATGAACGTGGTACCTTGGAAATGCAGAGATCGCTTGCCTTCTGTGTGTTCTCGCTGGGAACTGCATTCTGGAGCTGTTCCTATTTGGTCATCTTGACAGAAATCCTTTTTGTTTTATTTTTGAAAGATAGGGTCTTGCTCTGTTGCCCAGGCTGGAGTACAGTGGCGTGATTGCAGCTCACTGCATCCTCAATCTCCTGTGTTTAAGTGATAAAGTGTTCTTCCCACCTCAGCCTCCTGAGCAGCTGCGGCTACAGATGCCTGCCACCACACCTGGCTGTTTTTTTTTTTTTTTTTTTGAGAGATGGGATGTTGCTTTATTGTCCAGAGTGGTCTCATACTGCTGGCCTTAAACAATCCTTCTACCTTGGCCTCCCAAAGAGCTGAGATTACAGGTTGAGCCACCACACTGGGCCTGGCTTTTGTTTAAAATTGAAGGTTATGTTGTTAAATGATAATGAATAGATAAGCAGGATTGTGTTGGATTGACATTTAAAAATATGTATTTTACAAGCCATACATTTAGTTTTCTTTGGTGTTTCTTGCTAAAGTTTCCTAGAGAAAATCTTTAGAGTATATATAATGTGATTTTTTAGAAAAAGGGAAATATTTTAAACAGTATAACTAAAATTGCAGCTCTCTTTTTTTCAGGTTCTTGCCAGAAACCTTATGTTGCACTTCTTCATGGGATTACAATGGGTGGGGTAAGTAGACTTTTTACTCTGATCATTGATATGAGTGAGTTATATTAAAAATAAGTTAATAATTATTAAGCAGAAGTGATGTGATGAATGTAATATAATAGATCTCATTGAAACAAAATTGTATGGATTTTGGATCCTGACAGATTTGGGATATAATATGTGCTTGTAGTACTTTTAGACTGTCCCAACCCAAAAGAATATTTTATGTTCTTAATTATGTTACATGGCCAGGCATGGTGCCTCATGCCTGTAATCTCAGCACTTTGAGAGGCTGAGGCGGGCAAATCACTTGAGGTCAGGAGTTTGAGACCAGCGTGGCCTCTATGGCGAAACCCTGTCTGTACTAAAAATACAAAAATTAGCATGGTGGCACACACCTGTAATCCCAGCTACTCTGGAGGCTGACACACGAGAATTGTTTGAACCCAGGAGGTGGAGCTTGCAGTAAGCTGAGATCACATCACTGTACTCCAGCCTGGGTGATGGAGTGAGTCTGACTCAAAAAAAAAAAAAACAAAAAACTCTCTCTCTATAAATATAACATATATGTTACATGCTATTTTAACTTTTTTAATTAGCAAGTTTTTTTAAGCAGTGGAAACTGATCATGTTTTTGTCTTTTAATATATAGAGCCTTTTTTCTACTTACAAATAAACTGATTGCTGCCAAGAGCTTCAGATGAGAAACTGGAATGTTGAGTTTTTTGTTTTTTTTTT
This sequence comes from Cacajao melanocephalus, assembly GCA_963573385.1. Lineage (NCBI taxonomy): Eukaryota > Metazoa > Chordata > Mammalia > Primates > Pitheciidae > Cacajao > Cacajao melanocephalus. Next base: position 11,840 of record CAUYLG010020949.1, on the reverse strand, counting down.
TAAATTCAGTATTAGAGATTTGGTTTCCTAAATTGTATCTGTTGTGCAAAATTAAACCTTAGTGGAAGTGTTTGGATTCTTTATGAAGTTCTCTGTAACCACATTTCTGTCAGTTGACAAACATTCTGCCTCTGTGCTATTACAGAGAAGTCTAAAATGTAACTGACATTGATTAACTTGACCTGGAGTTAGAGAAATAATAACAAAACAAGTGGTAAATTGTATGGCACTGACAAAGATTCGCCTTTAAAGAGGTAAGGGGTCAGAATGGTCTTCATGGCAGGAAAGGGCTGCATGGAGAAGATGGTGAATTGAACTAAGCCTAGAAAGGTAGTGGAGGAGATAAAAAGTAATGTTTTTTCCTCACCAATTGCAGAGGTCATGGCCATTACCCATATAACAAAAAACAGATTAACAATAGAGAAGCTTAACAAATTTATTTAATCAAAGTTTTATATTACATAGGAGCCCTCAGAAATGAAAACCTGAAGTCCCACAGATCTGGGAAAAAACAGTATTTTTGTGTGTAAGTTCAGTGAATAGAACATACATATAGAAGTTTGATTGGACAAAAATGGTATTATCCAATAGTAATAAATGGGGGAACTTAGGCTTGTTTGTTGAGATTCTTCTTGGCCTCTGTGTAACATTCCTTTCCTCCAGATATAGGGTGGGACCCTTGTCACATGAGGGTTTAATGACTTTTAAGGCCGGGTGTGGTGGTTCGTGCCTATAATCCTAGCACTTTGGAAGGCTGAGGTGGGTGAATCGCTTGAGGCCAGGAGTTTGAGACCAGCCTGGGCAGCATGGCGAAACCCCATTTCTACTAAAAATACAAAAATTAGCTGGATGCGGTGGTGCCCACCAGTAGTCCCAGCTACTCGGGAGGCTGAGGCACAAGAATTGCTTGAACCTGGGACGGGGAGGTTGTACCGAGCTGAGATCATGCCAATGCACTCCAGCTTGGACAACAGAGTGAAACTCTATCTAAAAAAAAGACATACTTTCAGAAGAGGTAGCTTAGAGAATTTCTTTACTGCTAGCTGTCCCACAGAAAGGAGAGGGAAAGTCACAATGGCCTTCAAGTGGCTGTAGTTTGGGGTAGCATGTCCTGAGCTGTGACAATAGGTAGGACATAGGTAGGTAGGGCCCAGGTAGGTAGGTAGGTAGTATAAGGCCAAAGGGTAGAATTTCAAAAATTCCACCTGTTCAATGTTTTAGGGAGTTTAGTTATTTGAAATACAGGAAGTCCCCGCTTTGTTCTAGTGAAATCACTCAATATAAGCACTGGGAATTGCTTAGCTCCTGCACATCATTTTGGGAAGGGATTCTACTAGCAAGGGCGATCTGTACCTCTCTGCTTGGCAGAAACTGAGTCCGGGTTGGTTGTGCTTTAACATGGGGAAAATGAAAACTCTCTGAAAAAAATACTGCAGAATAAGAAGACGGGAAAGAATCTGAAGCATTGAAGGAAGAGGTGCCCTGTCAATGTGAAAGGAATCAGGAAAAAATGAAGACAAAAACAGTGGGCATACTGAACAGCATGTAAAAATAAATATGGCTCCATTAAATCAGGAAAGAAATCTCATAAGGAGAGAGCAAACGCAGATGAAAGGGCTACAAGTTGAAAAGGGAAGCAGATAACAGGGAGGATGACTGGGAACTAATATGTGGTAGCAAGACTGACATTCCATTTTTAAAGGCAATAGATTAGAAAGAGATGAATTTAATGTTATGGATAGCGAAGTATCTGTGGAGAACAAACCTGAGAAACTCACAAAGCGTTAAAAAACTATAAAGTGATGAAAATGAATGTTTTGAGGTAATGACTATGAAAGAAAGTTACTGGGAACCCAACGAAGGGAAGAAATCCCATATGGAGAGAACAAACTCAGATGAAAGGGCTACAAGTTGAAAAAGGGAAACAGTTAAATAAACTCCGAAAAAGTAGATTTACTTTCTCAGACACTTGGAACAGAAATGTTGGTCAGATATAATGAAAGAAGACATTAAGTAAAAACAAAAACTCCCAGCTTCAGATATATATAATTAAGGGAAACAGAAAATTTCAGATAAGATCAGTGAAAAGGGACCCACACCTAGGTAAAAGTTCAGGTTAAGTTTTTAAAATTATAAGCCTTAAGAAGAAAAAGCTAACTATGAGTTGAGTCAGGCCAAGGAATCAAGGTAAATGGGGATAATTAGTGAATATAGGTTATATACAGATTTCTTCAGATTTCTGTGTTACACAATGTGACAGAAGTAAATGAGTTGAGAAATTGTGAACTCAAGTAGTTAGGACCCAAGAGTTTTCTACCCAACTAAGTTGTTATTTAGTATAAATATAAAAAATCTTATCAGTAATGGTAAATATATTGCTGACATATTATTGAGAGTATTTCAATAAATATTTTGTCTAGTTGAGCAAGAGATCACTTAAAGTTCCACCTCAAGACTCCTCCTGATATGAAAGGATTGGTGAACTGCCCTTTGGTGCTGTAAGTGGGCAGAACTTCCATCTTTTTACAGAAGCCTGAGAATCATTGTTCTAGCACACCACGTCTGCATGCACTAGCCATGTTCTTTAGTACTGGGGCTTGTATAGGTTGGTACAGTGTTTGTATATGTTCTTCATATGTAACAACCAAGAATATTTATTTCAAAAGATAAGATTGCAGTGAAACAGATCAAGATAATGTTGTCTTGAATAGACAAAGTAAAGATGCTGCTGCTTCTTCCTACTGGTCTCTGTTTTCAGTATTTACTTTAAAGAACATACATGATTTTCGAATAAAGATATACTTTATATCAGCCTTTCTTAACCAGAATTAAGTCTTAGTGCCCTAAAACATTCTTGGGTTTGCCTAAAAAATCAGTGTCTAGGCTGGGGCCTAGCAGTCTGTTTGAACAAGCCAAGCCCTCCAAGTTCCTGAGTCATGTTAATTTGAGAACTGTGGCTCTAAGCTATCCATTGAGTGTAATGAATTATCTCCAATTTCTGTCCTGTGCTTCTTGAATGGTACTAATTATATATCATCCTTGGGAGAATTGAGAATATAATCACATCATTTGCAGTGATCAATGGTTCAGATGATGAACTCCTGAGAAAGTTTGTTTTACACTATGTTTTATCAACTCCCTCAAAGAAAATTGTGTCTTTTCTTCCATCAGATGTGCCTAACTACATGCATCCTTGAAGACTGAGGTTCTACCTTCTTTTTTAATAGAAATAAATAGTAAGGATTGAGCATCTCTTTTCTGAAATGCTTAGGACCAGGAGTGTTTTGGATTTTGGAATATTTACACTACTTTTCAGTTTAGTATCCTAAATCCAAAAATCTAAAATCTGAAATATTTGGAGCACCAACATGATACTCAAAGGAAATGCTCATTGGAGCATTTCAGATTTCAGAGTTTTGGATTCAGGATGCTCAACTTATGCTACAATTAGATGTGATTTCTTCTTCCTTTGAGTCAGTGCTTTCAGTCTGTACTCTAAATTTGGTGTTTGTACTTTATTGTTACTTTCTTCCTAATTGTAGTAGGTGGTCTGGAAAGGGCAAGGATTATCCTGCCTTTGTTGTTGTTGGCCTTCTCATAACAACTAGGAATGCACAGTTATAAGTTTTAAACAATTCTACCCTAAATAGTAAACATCTTGTGTAGCCTTTGAAAGAGTAAAGAAGAGGCTGGAGGTGAACAGCTTCTTTTTTTTTAGTAGTGGGATTTTGTATTTATCTTGGTTTTGAAGGCCACACTTTTCACGTCTCATGTATAAACTTCCATGATCTGAATATGGGTTGTCCCCACCAAAACCCATGTTGAGGCTGTTTCCCAATGTGGTGGTGTTGGGAGATGGTGCCTTTAAGAGGTGATTATGTTGTTCAGATGGATTAGTGTCTTTCTTGCAAGACTGGGTTGGTTCTTGTGGAATGGTTTCTGTGAGAGCAGATTGTTGTAAAGTGAGGTTGCCTCCCATGTTCTGCCCTTTTTACACGTGCCTGGTACCTTTTATTTCTCTGGCATGTTTTCATGTAGCATAAGGCCCTCACCAGAAGCTGCCAGATGCAGCCTCTCAATCTTGAACTTCTCAGCTTGTAGAACCATTACCTAAATAAACCTGTTTTTACATTTTATTTTATAAATCACCCAGTCGGTGGTATTCTGTTACAGTAGCACAAAATGGACTGAGACAGAAAATTGATACTGAGAAGTGGGGCTGTTACTAATAACAAATACCTGAAATGTGGAAGTGACTTTGAAATTGGGTAATGGATGGACACATGAAAGAGTTTGGAGGAGCAGGATAGAAAAAAAACCTCTATTGCTGTGATTGGAGCATTAAGGGTGATTCTGGTGACAACTCAGAAGAAGACAAGGCTAGGGAAACTGTGGAACTTCTTAGAGATTATTTAAGTGGTCGTGAGCAGAATGCTAATAGAAATATGAAGAGTAACGGCCATTTTGATGATGTCTCAGATGAAAATGAGGAACAAGATACTGGAGTAAAGAGCATCCTTGTAATAAAGTGGCAGAGAACCTGACTGGATTGTGTCCATGACTGAGGGCTCTATGGAATTCAGGATTTCAGAGCAATGAATTAGAATGTCTGGAAGAAGACCTATCTAATCAGCAAAGCATTCAGGCCGCTGCGTGGCTACTTCTAATGGCTTACATTAAGCTGTGAGAAGGAAAAAGACTGAAGATGAAATTTATAATCAAAAGGGAAAGAAAAGAATATTTGGAAAACTCTCAGCCTGGCCATGTAGAGAATGAAAAAACTCTTTGGGAGAGGAAACCAAGGTGTGGCCCAGCAATTTTTGCTAAGGAGAGTGGTACTTATAGAACAGGTTATCAAGACAAGGGGAGAAAGACCCTGAAGGCATTTCGGAGATCTCTGAGCCTCTGTTTCTCATTACAGGCCCAGAACTCTAGCACAAATGGTTTTGGGTAATGGGCTTCGGCCTCCCCCCATGAGCTTACCACCCAGGGCTGCTTTGGGCCTCTGCTCCCAGAATTCCAGAACAGTGCTCCTCCGTTGCCTCCACTGTGGCTCATGTGGTGCCAGGTGCAGCTTGACCTGCAGCTCCAGAAGATATGAGCCATAAGTCTTGGTGGCATCCATGTGGTGCTAATTGTGCAGGTTTAGAAAGCAGAGGTAGGAAGACATGGGAGCCTCTACCTAGATTTCAGTGGATATATTAGACAGTTTGGTGTCCAGGCAGAGACTTGCTGCAGGAGTGGAGCCACCACAGCGAGCCCCTTCTGGGAAATGCCAAGTGGAATTGTGAGGTCAGAGCTAGAGCTGCTCTTAAAATTCTAGAGCTGTTGACCCACTGGCAGCATGGCACCAGTTTGCAACTTTGAGCTGAAGTGTGGGCTTGTTAGCAGTGGATCCGTACAGGTCTGCAGTAACTTGATTCTTGCCTCCTTGAAGGAAAGAATTTGTCCAAGGGGCATAAGGCAGAGTGAGAGACCAAGGCAAGTTTTTGAGCAGGAGTGAGAGTTTATTAAAAAGTTTTAGAGTAGGAACAATAGGAAGTAAGGTACACTTGGAAGAGGGCCAAGCAAGCAACTTGAGAGATTCAAGTGTTCTGTTTGGCCTTTGACTTGAGGTTTTATATATTGGCATGGTTCCGGGGTTTGAGTTTCTTCTCCCTTGATTTTTCCTTGAGGTGGCCTGTCCACATGTGCAGTGGCCTGCTAGCATACCAGAGGGGCCACATGCTCAGTGTGTTTACTCAAGTTGTGTGCGTGCTCATTTGAGGCATTTTTCCCTTGCTAGTTGAACATTTTTAGAGGAAGGTCATATATCAGTTAAACTTTGCCGTTTTGCATCTTAGTGCACATGCTTGAGTGTACTTGCCCAGCTCCTGAGATCTTAATGGGAAGCTGCTGATTGTCAGCTTCAGGTATTTTCTTTCTACCGGGAGACTGCTTTTCCCTGCTGCCAGCTGCGACCAATTATTATTTTAGGGAGACTGTTTAACAACCACCTGACCATCACTTGATGGTCACCTGACATTCTAGGGTCATCGTGGGCGGAGGGGTGGGGGGGCCCTCTGCCCAGCTCATGTCTGCCTAGCTACCTACTCCTAACTGGCTAAGCCCAGAAAGCTCTAGGGGCAGGTTGTTTGATACCTTAAGGGCCCACCTCCCCACCCCCACCCCAGTGTGCACAGGATTCAGACATGGAATTGAAAGAGAAAACTCTCTACCTTTAAGAGTTAAGGTCTTCTTTCCCAGGTTTTAGACTTGCTTGAGGCCTGTTACTCCTTTCTTTTGACCCATTTCTCTCTTTTAGAATGGGAATGTATACCCTATACCTGTCCTACCATTATATCTTGGAAGTAGATAACTTGTTTTGATTTCACAGGCTTCACAGATGGGACTCTGGACTTTGGAATTTTGAGTTGCTTCTGAAACAAGTTTTGGAGATACAGAGATGGAGTCAATGTTTTTTGTATGTGAGAAGGATATGAGTTTGGGAGGTCAGGGATGGAATGCTATGGTTTGAATATTTGTCCCCACTGAAACTCATGTTGAAACTTAATTCAGAATATAACAGTATTAAGAAGTGGGGCCTTTAAGAGGTGATGGGATCATGAGGGTAGTTTGATCCATTCATGGATTAATGGATTATCACAGGAAGAATGGTTTAATTACTATGGGAATGGATCTGTTATAAAAGCCAGTTTGGCATGCTCTGGCCTCCTCACCAGATGATGCCTTGCACTGCTGGGCTCTGAATAGTCCCCACCAGCAAGAAGGCCCTCAACAGATACGGCCCCTCAACCTTGGGTTTCCCAATCTCCAGAAGAGCTGTGAGAAATAAATTCCTTTTCTTTATAAATTACCCAGTCTCAGATATTCAGTTATAGCAACAGAAAACTTAAGACACCAGCATTTCTTTTTTTTTTTTTTTAATTTATTTATTTAACTTTAGGTGCATACTATATCTGGCATTTCTCCCCATGTTATCCCTCCCTGCCCCCCTGCTGTCTCTCCCCATTTCTTAATATAAGATGTTTTATGAACTCTAGCTTCTGAAAATGTAATCCTGTAGATTATTGGCTGTCAACATTGTTTGCACTTTAGAATCATTTGGAAGTCTTTAAAAAATCCCAGTGCCTAGGCTTTCCTTACCTCTCTTAATCACTAAATTGGATAGTGATGTGAGACAGAGGCATTTTGAAAGCTCCCTGGTGATACCACTGTGAAGGTAAGGTTAAACACTGCTGATCTATAGGTTCTTAACTAGGGTGTGGTTGTGTTATCTGTGACATTTTTCTAAATCTCCCAAAGTCTGGTTTTCATATTTTAGTTTGTATCAGAGTAACCTGAAGGGCTTGTTAAAAAACAGATACTATGCTGGGCACGTTGGCTCAAGCCTGTACACCTAGCACTTTGGGAGGCCTAGGCAGGCAGATCACTTGAGGCCAGGAGTTCAAGAGGAGCCTAACCAACATGGTGAAACCCCATCTCTACTAAGAATTTAAAATCGGCCAGGTGTGGTGGCGGGGGCCTGTAATCCTAGGTACTCCGGAGTCTGAGGCAGCAAAATTGCTTGAACCTGGGAGATGGAGGTTGCAGTGAGCCAAGATTACACCATTGCACTCCAGCCTGGGCAACAGAGTGAGACTCCATCTTAAAAAAATGCAGATTCTTTCCCCGCCCCATTTCTAGTTTAGTCTGGAATGTGGCCCAAGAATTTGCATTTCTAACAAGTTCTCAGATCATGATGATTCTAGTGGGAGGGGAGTTTAGGAACAATTTTCATAAGGCTTTGAGACCACAGTTTACTATTCAAAAGCCTGTATTTTCAGAATTTTTTAGTAGAATTTTGGAATTACACATAATTGCTTAGTGTAGGCGTAGTGTAGATACATTTTTAATCTGTTACAAGAAAAACTTCATATAAATTTAACACTTCATCTGAGCAAAGAACAATTCATGAATCTGGCAGCATGCAGAACCAGAAGGGGTTGAAAGAGCTCTACCTTGCAGCATCTTGAGCAGTGAACTTTTATAGGCTGAATGTGGAAGCAAATTAGAGAAATTACCTGATTGGCTACCACAAGGCCAATCTGGCCTTATTTGGGCATGGTGTGATGAGATGTTCACCCTGTATGGATATGGTCTGATCTGTTGGCTGCCTATAATTGGTTCAAACTTGGCTGTTTGTTACAAAACTATACTCTTAAATTAGGTTTCAGTTTATTTCCATACTAAGGATCTGATTTCTCTTTTTTCCTGAGTTGGAGTTTTGCTCTTGTTGCCCAGGCTGGAGTGCAGTGGTGTGATCTTGGCTCACTGCAACCTCTGCCTCCCGGGTTCAAGTGATTTTTCTTATCTCAGCCTCCCGAGTAGCTGGGATTACAGGCGCATGCTACCAGGCTTGGCTAATTTTGTATTTTTAGTAGAGATGGAGTTTCATCATATTGGTCAGGCTAGTCTCGAACTCCTGACCTCAGGTGATCTGCTCGCCTTGGCCTCCCAAAGTGCTGGGATTATAGGCGAGAGCCACTGCGCCAGGCCTAGGGTTACAGTTTATTACAAAGGAACACAAAGTGCAGAGACAGTCTCAGTTCAATGGCTTCTGCTTATTTAACATACCCTAGTACAGAAGTGTGAGAATAACATGGAGCTAATAGGAATAGTACTTGTTTGATTCTGGTCAATAAGTTTTTTCTTTCAATAATATGAGAAAGAATTTTGTTAAGAATTTGTACAGTCCAAAAGATGGCGCCATAGAGCTTGTTCCCCCCCCCCCCCGTTTCCTTTTGTTTTAGTTATAGAAAGTATTATTTTTTCCCGTACAGAAAATGACAGTTTTATTTTTTCTTGTTATGCACCATGAAGAGTAGCACAGCATGTTGTAGAGGGGATTGCTAAATTCTGTTAAGATTTTAGAAATTCAAACATTTATTCAGTATCTTGAAATACAGTAAAATAAAAATGAATGATACTGAGTGGTTCTCCACATGGTAGATCAGAATTATGTAAAATTATTCCAGTGTTTCTGAAAGAGAATAGATATTTTTAGAATATTTACTTAATTTATTTTATATATAAAATTATATATATTATATATATTATATATATAAATATATATAATATATATAAATATATTATATATATATATATATACACACATGCATTAATGCACTTTAGATTCCGGGGTACATGTGCAGAACATGCAGGATTGTTGCATAGGTACATACGTGACAATATGGTTTGCTACCTTCATCCCCCCGTCACCTATATCTGGCATTTCTCCCCATGTTATCTCTCCTCAAACTCCCTACCTCTGCTGGCCCTCCCCATTCTCCCACAGCAGACCCCAGTGTGTGATGCTCCCCTTCCTGCGTCCATGTGTTCTCATTGTTCAACATCCAACTATGAGTGAGGACATGTAGTGTTTGATTTTCTGTTCTTATGTCAGTTTGCTGAGAATGATGGTTTCCAGATTCATCCATGTCTCTACAAAGGACATGAACTCATTGTTTTTTATGGCTGCATAGTATTCCGTGGTGTATATGTGCCACATTTTCCTGGTCCAATCTGTCGTCGATAGGCATTTGCATTGGTTCCAGGTCTTTGCTATTATAAACAGTGCCGCAATGAACATACGTGTGCATGTGTCTTTATAATAGAAAAATTTATAATCCTTTGGCTATATATCCAGTAATGGGATTGCTGGGTCAAATGGAATTTCTATTTCTAGGTCCTTGAGGAATCACTACACTGTCTTCCACAATGGTTGAACTAAATTACACTCCCACTAACAGTGTAAAAGCGTTCCTATTTCTCCACATCCTCTCCAGCATCTGTTGTCTCCAGATTTTTTAATGAATACCATTCTAACTGGCGTGAGATGGTATCTCAATGTGGTTTTGATTTGCATTTCTCTAATGACCAGTGATGTTGAGCATTTTTTCCTATGTTTGTTGGCTGCATAAATTTCTTCTTTTTGAAAGAATTTGTTCTGAAAGAACAGATATGTTCTTTTTCAAAAAATTTCTTCTTTTTGAAAAATTTGTTCTGAAAGAACAGACATGCCTTTCACCCACTTTTGAATGAGTTTGTTTGCTTTTTACTTGTAAATCTGCTTTAGTTCTTTGTAGATTCTGGATATTAGCCCTTTGTCAGATGGGTAGATTGCAAAAATTTTTTCCCATTCTATTGGTTGCTGGTTTACTCTAATGATTGTTTCTTTTGCTGTACAGAAGCTCTAGAGTTTGATTAGATCCCATTTGTCTATTTTGGCTTTTGATGCTAATGCTTTTGGTGTTTTAGTCATGAAGTCCTACTACAAACAACTCTATGCACATGAACCAGTAAACCTGGAAGAAATGGATAAATTCCTGGACACTTGCACCCTCCCAAGCCTAAACCAGGAAGAAGTTGAAACCCTGAATAGATCAATAACAAGGCCTGAAATGGAGGCAACAATTAATAGCTTACCAACCAAAAAAAGCCCAGGTCCAGATGGCTTCACAGTCAAATTCTACCGGACACACAAAGAGAAATTGGTACCACTCCTTCTGAAACTATTCCAAACAATCCAGAAAGAGGGAATCCTTCTCAAATCATTTTATGAGACCAACATCATCCTGATACCAAAACCTGGCAGAGACTCAACAAGAAAAGAAAACTTCAGGCCAATATCCATGGTGAACATAGAAGCAAAAATCTTCAGTAAAATACTGGCAAACCATTGCAACAGCACATCAAAAAGCTTATCCATCACGATCAAGTAGGCTTCATCCCAGGGATGCAAAGCTGGTTCAGCATATGCAAGTCTATAAACATAATTCACCACATAAACAGAACCAAAGACAAAAACCTCATGATTACCTCAATAGGCCTTTGACAAAATTCAACAGCCCTTTATGCTAAAAACTCTCAATAAACTAGGTATTGACAGACTGTATCTCAAAATAATTAAAGCTATTTACAGCAAACCCACAGCCAATATCATACTGAATGGGCAAAAACTGGAAGCATTCCCTTTGAAATCTGGCAATAGACAAGGATGCCCTCTCTCACCACTCCTATTCAGTATAGTGTTGGAAGTTCTAGCCAGAGCAATCAGGCAAGAAAAAGAAATAAAGGGTATTCAATTAGGAAAGGAGGAAGTCAAATTGTCTCTATTTGCAGATGACATGATTGTATATTTAGAAGACCTCATTATCTCAGCTCAAAATCTCCTGAAACTGATAAGCAATTTCAGCAAAGTCTCAGGATACAAGATCAATGTGCAGAAATCACAAGCATTCCTATACACCAATAACAAAGAGAGCCAAATCAAGAACGAACTGCCATTCACAATTGCCACAAAGAGAATAAAATGCCTAGGAATACAACTAACAAAGGATGTAGCAGACCACTTCAAGGAGAACTACAAACCACTGCTAAAGGAAGTAAGAGAGGACCCAAACAGATAAAAACATTCCATGCTTGTGGTTAGGAAGAACCAATATTGTGAAAATGGCCATACTGCCCAAAGTAATTTATAGATTCAACGCTATCCCCATCAAGCTACCTATGACCCTCTTCACAAACTGGAAAAAAAACCACCTTAAACTTCATATGGAACCAAAAGAGAGCCCACATAGAGAAGTCAATACTAAGCAAAAAGAACAAAGCTGGAGGCATCACACTACCTGACTTCAAACTATAGTACAAGGCTACAGTAATCAAAACAGCATGGTACTGGTACCAAAACAGGGATATAGACCAATAGAACAGAACAGAGACCTCGGAGGGAACCCCACACATCTACAACCATCTGGTCTTTGACAAACCTGACAAAAACAAGCAATGGGGAGAGGATT